>JADPYA010000207.1:487500-547959 GCA_017654825.1 Cryptococcus sp. T15_22C | reverse complement strand
AAATGCGGGTGCGGGCAACATCCCCCCCCCCCCCCCTTCCCACCCGCCATCGCCACCCGGAATATCAATCACGCCGTCCGTTTTCGAATTACTTAGTTCCCATAATTCGAAAACATGGCTCTGGACTCTAAATCGATCAGAATTCGAAAACATTCAAATACAATTAAGCCGCTAAGCCGTTAACCCACCTCACGTGATTCTCACCACGGCAACTCCATCCACCCGCTTTTCGCTGACTTACATAATCGCCCCGCCGCACGCCCTGGGCATCCTCCTGGGCGTGGGACGGGATTATCGGTGAAATATCACGTGATGAGTCGGGTATGTCGGAATCCGGGGAAGAGAGGATGGGACGGAGGATGTCGGGGGAGAGGGAGAGGGAGAGAGAGTGCGTAGAGGGATAAGTGGATGGTGAAGATATATAGAGAGAGAGAGAGGGTGGGGGTGAGTGAGGAGGTGTAGAGTGAACAACACCAAACCCAACATTCCCTATTCCACCACAGAGAGACATTCGTATTTGAATTACCGTGAGTGATACGCATACGAACCCATCCCATTTCGCCAATTAACTCACTCCCCATTTTCCCACTCGTCTTTTTCGTTTCCCTTGCCCTCCACATCTGCGTTGCCCCGGTTGGCCCCGCATTTCCTGTCCAAAACTCACCTGCCACCTGACCAAAAAAAACCCGTCTCATCTCATCTCAATCTCATTTTCGTATATAACCCACCCGTCTCTCCCGCTTTCCATCCGCTTTTTCTCCTTTTCTTCCTTCCTTCTTCCTCAGTCCTCGCGCACATCATTTCATCACCACCCTTTACCCAACAAAGAGTCTACCCAACTACTACCACTACTACTACTACCCGTTTTTCCCTTTCGAATCATACTTCTTCAAGATGCCAGGTAGACAAGCTCATGCGCAGGAAGGTGGAAATGAATGTGAGTGGTTTTTGCTTTTGTTGGTTTTGCAACAAAATTCGTTTTTTCTTCTTCCTTCTTCTAAACCCATTCCCTTCGTTTCTCCTCTCCCTCTCCCCACCCCACCAGTCCTCGGTAAAGATCTCACCTACTTCTCCCAAGCCGGTTTCGACATGGATAAAATCCACATCAAACGAAACGCTCCAATCGCTTCCTTGTACGAAGATGCAATTATGAATGAAGGAGCAGTTATTTCTTCTTCTGGTGCACTTATTAATTTCTCAGGGAAGAAGACAGGGAGGAGTCCGAAAGATAAGAGGATTGTTTATGAGGATGGGAGTAAGGATGATATTTGGTGGGGGAGTGTGAATATTAAGATGGAGTGAGTCATTCTTTTTCTTTTGGGAGAAAAACCAAAACAAATTGTGAAAAGGAATACCCGAGTATCTGACTGGATTTTCTTTTTTGCTTTTTTTTTTTTGGTGGAAATTAGTGAACATACATTCGAAATCAATAGAGAACGAGCTATTGATTACTTGAACACTCGTGAGAATGTTTATGTATTCGATGGATTCGCTGGTTGGGATCCAAAATATAGGATCAAGGTTAGAGTTATCGCTTCCAGGGCTTATCATGCTTTGTTCATGGTGAGTTTTGATGTGGAAAGGGATAGAGAGAGAATATGTTATATTGATTTTATCCGTTGCCTTGTGGTCCACCTCAGCACAACATGCTCATCCGACCTACTCAAGAAGAACTTGAAAACTTTGGTGAACCAGATTTCATAATCTACAACGCAGGTCAATTCCCAGCCAACAGGTTCACAACCGGTATGACATCAACCACATCCGTTGAAATCAATTTCAAAAGAATGGAAATGGTCATTCTAGGAACGGAATATGCAGGTGAAATGAAGAAGGGTATCTTCTCCGTCATGCATTATCTTCAACCTGTCAAATTCGGTCAACTCTCTTTACATTCTTCTGCAAATCAAGCAATGACAGACGATGGTTCAGAAGGTGACGTTACCCTCTTCTTCGGTCTATCTGGAACCGGTAAAACAACTCTATCAGCCGATCCTCATCGTCTTCTCATCGGTGATGATGAACACGTTTGGTCCGATACCGGAGTCTTCAACATCGAAGGTGGTTGTTACGCAAAAACAATCAACTTGAGCGCATCAAAAGAACCTGAAATTTACGGAGCTATCAAATTCGGAGCTATTCTTGAAAACGTGGTTTACAACCCAGCGGATAGAGTACCGGATTATGATGATGTTAGCATTACAGAGAATACTAGGTGTGCTTATCCTATCGAGTATATCGCCAATGCGAAGATTCCTTGTATCGCTAACAGGCAGCCAAGCAGTGAGTTTTCTTAGGGTGGTGGCGGAACCTAAGGGGGCTTTTACCACAAAAGAATGGGGAACAACATACTGATTGTTGGCTTGTCTCCTTTACAGACATCATCATGCTCACCTGCGACGCTTACGGTGTCCTCCCACCCGTTTCCCGACTTACCCCCGATCAAGCTCAATACCACTTCATCTCCGGATACACTTCCAAGACTCCAGGTACCGAAGACGGTATCTCCGAGCCATCACCCACTTTCTCAACTTGTTACGGTCAACCATTCATCGTTCTTCACCCATCTCGATACGCTTCCATGCTCGCTGAACGAATGGAAACCAACAAAGTCGATTGTTGGTTACTCAACACCGGTTGGACAGGTGGTAAATTCGGTGTCGGTCAACGTTGTCCACTCAAATACACACGTGCAATCGTTGATGCTATTCACAACGGTTCCCTCAAGAACGCTGAATATGAAAATTTCCCAATCTTCAACCTCGCTATCCCTAAATCAGTCGAAGGCGTCCCAGCCGATATCCTCTCTCCTTCAAAAGCTTGGGAGGATAAGGAAGCTTTCACAGGTCAACTTAACAAGATGGCAGAGATGTTCCAAACCGCTTTCAAGAAGTATGAGCAAGGTTGCCCAGAGGCGGTCAAGTTGGCTGGACCGATCACTCAATGAGCGTATGATGGGAGTTCGTTCGTCTGCCGGGTATGACGCTCCCAGCAGGCGTAATACAGCTTTAGTGTAACGGATGTTTGTCTGCCATTTGTATCTTAGCTGTTATGATGATGATTTATTACACTTGCGGATATTACCCCCCCCGCTTTCTTGGACGCGCTTCTGTCATTTCACGTCGCTGCCTGCCGGCAAATGGTAATGGTATATGTTATCATCTGCGGGATTGCCTAATGCAGGCTGAGTTGCCAGCGGGTGCCGTCGCCAGAGAACACCTCTAAAGGCCATGCGACCATAGGCTGATTTTATCACTCAAGCAGTCCAATAGAAGCGCATCGATATCCCATCCAAATCGATCCTAAGGAAATGACCTCCTCATCTAATTTACAAAACAAGATAAAGAAAAGCCATGACAAACAACGTTGGGTAGAATGCACCATGAGATAAAAGTTCATGTTTGGTCTGTTGAAGATGTCCGAAAGAGAAAGAAGTCTACAGAAGGATCGAACTGATGGTGAGCCATGCCCACATCACACCACCGGTCAGAATGGGGAGGGTGAGATTATCATCGTATCCGAGGTCTGCGTGGGCGAAAATCAGCTTGAGTTCCCTTACCTTGCTCCTTCTTCACCACCTCCCCACACTCACCTAATGCTTCCACAATTGCACCACCCAAACCCAACACGCTCGCGCTCAACCATAATCCCAATGGTTTCCCAAACACCTTCACCCCTTCATCCAAGACTCTCCATTGTCCATGACTACCTCTCCACCAGAATCCAATGGCGATGAGGAAGCCAGTCACAGTGGCTGCTGAGAATCCAGCGAGAGATTTGCGTTGTGCGAATGGAAGGAAAGGGAGGAGAGGGACGTGGGAGGGGAGGGGTGGTGAGTGTCGGCCCATGAGACGACCGACAGTTGATGCGGTCGTGTCAGACCATGAAAGGCTGAAAAGAGGTGAGTGAGCGAGCGAGCCGCTTTTTTCGTTGGGTCTACATGGACACAAATTGACATCCCTAGTTCCAGCACTCACGTCAAGATACTGATCACCGCCACGTCCCTCGGATAAAATCCCAACACAAATATCACACCAATCAAATACCAAATCACGCCGTTCACCTTTGTCTTTTCGCTCTCCCGCATCAGAGATCCAAGTATCGATTCGTATCGACGTGCGAAGGACGGGTAACGAAGTCGGAAGTAGTCGACGGTGGAGACGGCGATGAGGCCGGAGGAGAGGAAGGCGATTAGGGGTTTGAGGGTGGGTGGATCGTAGTGGTAGAGAGCGAGGGTAAGGAAACCTGAGCGTGGGGAGGAGGGAGAATCGTTTAGCCGAACTGCCTATGAACGAGACACATACATGTCAAACACCCACCTATCGACGAATGCAAAGTCTTTCGTGGTATCTCCCAATCAATCTTGGATATTCTTTCCCGCTCAGACAGGATATTCTTGTCATCAGTCTTGATGGCTAATTTCTTCCCGTTCATCTTGGCGTCATGTGTCGACGTCTTGGTACGTTGCCGTACTTCCTTGACATCGCCATTCGCGACGTACCCATTCGTGAGGCCGTTCACAGCGGCGTGACCGTCAGACATGTCGATCTTATTAACCGATGGTGTATTGGTAGTCCTCTCAACAGGGAGTACAGAGATCCCACCCGAAGAAAAACTTCCTCTCTGTTCCTTCCTCGTCGGTCGTTTCGACCTATTCGGTTGATTAATGGATGGGAGAGGTAGAGGAGCTGAGGGTGGGGAGCTCGCTTTGGTGGATAGCGCTGCGAATTTATTGTGTGAGACGTAGACGCCGTTGCCGTGCGAGGAGGATTGTCGTGCGACCATGCGGTGTGGAACGCGTTTGGAAAGCAGGAAGGGTGAGAAGGAGAGAAGTCGTGGAGTGGGGAGATGGTTTGTTACGAGGGGAGTGGGAATAAAAGAAGAGAAGGGTGAGAACTGGTTGAAGCCGCTGTACGTCCTCGTCGAGTGGTATCTAGCACGATAGGTGGCCGTTGTCGATGCCGGTGATGATGACTTTATTCGACCACTTTTGTCCTGGTCCTCAAAAAAAAGAGCACGGGTGGTCTGAGCCGGGGGCCAGTGAGCCCGGTCGAATGACGCGCGCGCGCCTTCAACTCCACAAACTCATCTTGACTACCCATCTACACCTACATCACTCACTCACCAATGCCATCCATCCGAATCCTCTACTTCGCTACCATTCGTACACATCTCGCCGTCGAGTCAGAGGTCATCTCCTCGTCCTCGTTGCCGTTGCCATCCCTCGCAGACCTTGCAAAGCAGATAGCTCATCGCCACGCACATCAAGCTGACCAGGTCATGACTAGCAGGATCTTGGAGAGTTGTATGTGGAGTCTGAACGAGGAGATGGTCGATCCGGTCGATGGGATGCAGCTCAAGGATGGAGATGTGGTTGGGGTGATACCGCCGGTCAGTGGTGGATAAGGAAATGCACCAAAGTTCGCAATTCGCATGCACAGGATCCAAAAGTGGAAGCTGTATGCTCAGACTGGGTGATAGGGCCGAAGATATATCGTACGTATGGATATTGATAGGAGACATGCATGGCAACGTCGTCGAGCAATAACGATATCGTTTATTTCGTTCAGCATGAGAGATCATCCATCCACCCTACCATTCTCGAACGCCTAGCAATGACAAACCCGCGAAGACATCCAAGTCACTAAACAGGTCAAAATGGTCTCGTTTCTTCATGCGTCGACACATGTTATCGAAGATTCGTCCAAAATTTGCAGTGTACAAGCTGTATAAAATTATATCCGGTACAACTATCAACATCACCACCACCACCACCACCCACCACCTCCTCCTACTCTATATCCGCTCCACTCAAAAGCTACCCCTTTCTAGAGTAAGCTTCAACGGCGGCAACTGGTACCCAGTCAAACCGAAGCTCGCCTGTCGGTCCCTTATCGCTAGAGGGCGAGAGGTGGGACCAGACGGTGGAGGTTGAGATGGAGATGCCGGAGGCAGAGTTCGCGATTGATTCCACCCTTGTAGAGAAGAAGGAGATTCCCTTCTTCCTGTGGGTTGAGCGTATTCGGCATGTTTGGGGGAATACCGAGCAGGAGCTGTTGGTTGTTGTTGCTGTTGTTGCTGTTGTTGTTGCTGTTGCTGTTGCTGCTGTTGTTGTTGTCTTTCGAAATATTCAGCATGTTGTTGAGTATAACCTTGACCACGTATATCCTCGTATGCTCTCGTTGTCTTAGGATCGTACCTCATGGCGTCGTACGGAGAGGTAGGCCGACCGTCTATTAACCGAGGAGGTCCCGAGCCGATTGCACCGCGAAGGGGAGCTCGAACGTTTCCACCTGGTGATACCTGACCATGCGGGAAGTGACTGTACTCCTCTTCCGGAGGAGTGGTCACACGACAGTCCGAGTAAGATGAGCGGACGGAGTGTGAGAGAGCGGTTCCAGGTTGTTCACCGTAATTTACGATGCTAGATTTTCGTTTCGAAAGAGGTGGTCGTCCTGCTCCTATGGAACCTGGCGTCGGTCCTCGTTTACGTTGTTGACCCGAGTAGACGCAGACGACTCCACCCGTCAAGCAACGTGAGCATGCCGTCTCCTCGCCTGACAACACAGCTGCCGGTCCTCCTGCATCACATCGCACCTTGCGAGATCGACATGCGTTGCATGCTTTTGTAGTACGGGAGATGGGAGCCCGGGAGTGAGCTGAAGGGTGGACGATGCCAGAAGACGCAGAGCTGGGCGCCGATGCGTATGGATGAGATTGAGGAGTTTGAGAGATGGAACCGCGTTGCGTAGGTCCGTTTTGAGAGTGTTGAGACGGGTGAGGAGCAGGTGGGAGGTGTGATGGGAAGTAAGAGTATGCCACGGGGTAGGCATGTGGTGGGGCCATCGATGCAGAAGAGGAGGAAGATAGGTGGGATGAGGACGAGGTTGGACGACCTGCCATCCGGTTTATCGACGAGGATGACTCTGCGTCCGACCAGTAATCTTCGTCGGAAGGCCTGCGTAGGTTCATTGAGACCGGGGAATTGGTAGCCGATGCGGATGTCAAGACCGATGGTAGAAGTGAAGATCCAGAGAACCGAGATGACGAGCTCGCTCTTGGGGTGAGATTTGGCGATGATGAGATCCGCTGGATAGCTGATTTGGTCGGAGTGGTCCGCGTAGTAGAACTCGGCGTGATCTGAGAAGCCGCAAAGTCATTGAGCAAGGAGTGGATCGAGGATACGGACGGTCGGTGGGAGCTGGAAGGTGGGGACGTTAAATCGATCGAGAAGGAGTTGCCAGTGCTGGGTCGAGAACCCATAGCGCCAAGTACGTATTCGTCTAGCCTACCGGTATTTGGCCTGGGCAGCGAAGAGGTGTGAGAAGAAGAAGGAGGAGGAGGAGGAGGAGATGCTCGTGGTATGCCTTCCATTGGATCGAGAGGATCCTGAGATTCACGGAGCATGAGGTGATCGAGACCAGGTAAGATTGAACTCTTGTGAGGAGCGTCTTCGTGCTTGAATGCGAAAGACATCGGAGGGACTGGCTTGTCGTATAAGGTAAGGTGGCAGACGGTAGGGTGGGGGTGGTGTGGTGAGGGAGTCACCAGGATCCTCTATAGATGATTCGTGACGCAGGATATTCTGGTGCAAATTGAACAGGTCTCTGATGACTTATGACAGCGTGATTTGATACGTGGCTGGACGTGGTCCCGACCCAGGTCCAAATAGCAGTAGAAAATGGTGAAATGTCTTGCTTGACCCGGTTTATGTCTGGAAACCCTCGCTAGTTCCCTATTATGGGTCCTGAACCAGATCAGATTTGGGTCTTGCGTCGTAGGTGTAAGGGGAAAAAGACGTCAGGCGTCCAGGGAGGGTGAGGAGGGAAAGGTACGTCCGAACGACAGGCGAGACAGAAGTCCCGGTTCTTTCGAAAAGTCCGGACGTCAGAACAGGAACCGATCACACTCGGTAGAACGGGCGCTGGTAGTGACGATGTTTTTGGGATATTCCCTCGCCAGGACCCTGCCCGTGTTCGAAGGGATCAGAATTATTGAGTAACGGAGTTGGTCCGGTACACTTTGTTCTCTCAAAGCGTTCCTCACATCCTCCGAATCATCAAACGAGGAACGAGAACAAGACTCAGACGCAGCAGGACAAAGCCAAAAAAAAAAAAAAAACGGGTGTTTGCACGAACAAGGTCTGAGTCTTAATTTTGTTTTTTTCTTTCTTTTTTGGTTTCGAGCCCGGTTGGGTGGTTTCCGCTAGCGATCGTAATTCCGCCCTTTGGTGTTACCCACACACCTCCCAGTCTGAATCACCCGAGCAGTGCCACCAACTCATCCTTAAGTGCAAGCACCGGTAATGAGTGAAACACTCGAGTCTCTGAAGCTTCCATACGGCGGGGTTGGTAGGGCGTGACTTATCGCTTCAAGGAGTGGCTGGGTACCACGAATAAAACTTTACTTGTGGAACTACACCGGGCCTCGTTTAGGCGAGACAGACACGCAGCGTGGGTGGTGGGAAAACAAAATGAATGAAACCCGGTGAACGGGAACTGCGGACTGGCCGTGGAGTCAGGTACAACCGAAACCCCGCCAGTGGGTCCCTGGTTACCCCATCCCTTTTTATATCAATCGTGGTAGCGTGTCGTGACGCCTCCTCCCCCCTGGTAGGACCTCAGGTACCAGGTACAAACTGTCGTCGACGTCTTGAGCAAAAAACCAGTACGGGTTTTAGCTACCCTACCGGGTTTTACCTACCCTCTTACCCCAAAGATGCCATGCGAAAGCGATCGACATCCGGGCCAAGGTGAAACGGAGTCACAAAACGCCCGCACACAGGCTGTAGATCCACACGATAAGCCAAGGCGAGGGAGCGGCTATTAAGGGGACAATAACATGCTCAATTCATCCTCCGATATTAAAATCGGTAATTGCTTAGCGGCCTTGAACTGTGCAGCTTTTTGCCTTGTCTTTGGGGCGAGTAGGCTCGATTTGCCAAACAGGATCGGTCTTCCCATACATGATCGATTTCCCCCTTAGGAGAAAATACTAAATACATTTTGTGCGAGTAGTTCGTCAAAGCCCGCGATCGATCGGTTTCCTACTGCGTAGACACTTGGATTATTCTAGACGACGAACTAGTTGAAATGATCGGTTAAAAGAAATTTCGGTTACTGGAGAATGTCACTTGTAGTGCAGCCGTGACCGGGGCTTGGGATAGACAACCCAAGGATACAGACAAGATATTGGCTTCTTTGCACCCGAGGCGAGGGCAACCTTGACAACTCAAGGAAGTAACTAAATCGAAATTGGAATTAAGGGAAAAGGCAGGCATCAACTTATTAGGCCCCCGCCACGTGAGCACAATACCCGTCATTATTGCCGGCCGGGGGGCAGTGATGACGAATCAATCAATTAGAGCTGGCTAGGCATGGACTTGTAAACATACATACCCAGCTACCTACCTACCTACCTACCTACCTACCTCAACATCTTGCCCTACCATGTCTTCTACCCGACCCATCTGTCTCGTCCGGGGATCTATCAGTACGTCCTCATCTCCATCTCCTTGCCCTTTCCCTCCACCCCTAAGAATCTCTCACAGACCTGGATGAATTCTACCACGTGCCACACATCGTCTTTCCGGGCCAAACCATCAGTGCCACTTCCCTCACTCGTCGACTAGGTGGTAAAGGTGGAAATCAAGCAAAAGCAGCTGCATGTGCAGGTGCATATGTCGTCATGGATGGAACAGTTGGTGACGATGGCGAGGGAAGAGCCGCGGTTGAGGAGTTGTGCAGTGTTGAAAAAGGTGGTGGTGCCATTGGTAAAGAGAGATTAAGGTTTTGGAAAGAAGGAATGACTGGGAAAGCGATAATTCAATTGTCGGCGGATGGAGAGAATAGTATCAGTGAGCACGAGAGCTATTTCTTTACTCTCAAGCTCAACAACGCCGCGAAGCTCATCTTCTTTCCCTCACTCTGCTCTCTCTCTTCTACAGTTATCCTACCAGGAGCGAATTTTGCCAACCTCCCACCTCCTTCTCCTCTCATACCAGAAACCACCACCCATCTCCTCCTCGCCAATGAAATTCCATTCGAGTCTACTCTTCAATACCTACAAGCCGCCCACTCATCAAATGTTATCACGATTTGGAACCCATCTCCCATGCCGACAGTCGATCAACTTAGACACGTCCCATGGGAATCCCTAGATTGGCTACTCGTCAACGAAGGTGAACTCGAAGAGATCGTTCGTGCTCTGCGTGGAGAGTCAGAAACCCAATCTAGGGACGTTGAATCCCTAGCGATCTCACTTGACGCTCGTCTCGGAAAATCAGTCAACATCGCTTGTACTCTCGGTTCATCTGGCATCTTTGTTTCACATCGAGTGGGATCCTCATCCCTTCAAATAATACGTGCTCCATGTGGCAAATTGAGTGCTCCTGTCAAAGACACAACGGGTGCGGGAGATTGTTTCGCTGGAACCTTTGTTGCTGGATTAATGAGGATGAAAGTGGAAGGTGAGGAGACGAGTGAGAGATTAAAGCAGGTGGTAGAGGAGTGTATGACTGTGAGTGGGTTTTCACGCTTTTGTAAATTCAAAAGGTCGGAAGAACGATCACTAATACCCCGCGCGGTCTTGACCAGGCTTGTGCGATGTGCGTTGAGAAAGAAGGAGCACAAGATAGTTATTCGATCCGGGAAGAAGTATTGAAACGAATATGAAAGGCAGTAATCAGATATAAACGAACTTCTCATGACATTCTAAGCTACGATGCAAAACTATAAAATCCATCTCTTGATCATTTCTGGGATGGAATCCGCTCCGCCTCCGACGCTTCCACTGATTGGATCATCTGGACCAATGGTCTTACCGGCGACGGAGTATCTGTCAGGCAAGATTTCAAGTCAATATACACCAACCACACTTGACATCTTGGGAAAAACAATGGAAACCCGTCGCCCACGTACGAGAAAAACATGACTTTCATTGTCAAAGCAATGGCGGCGTGAAAGACAATGACGACGATGATGAGGAGACGAGGAAGTTTGCTATCGGATGACTGGTAAAAGCGAGTTACAGGTTAAATCCATTGAAAGAGGTAAATTAGAAAGCGATACACTCACAGCTGAAAGTACAGGGTAGACGTTTCGAACACTGAAAGCATCGGTCAATCCACATATCAGCTAAAGATCATGACATGGTATCCACAAATCAAGACACTCACAGGAAATATCCGGATGAGATGGCAGCTCCGCTAACGAGAATCCATCTCATGATAGGGACTGGAATGACGCAGAGAATCTTTTATCCATTCAGAACAATCCAAATGTTAACCCATCAAGTCTCAACATTATCCACCTTCAACTCCTCAAGGAACACTCACTGAAACGGGAACAAACACGCCCATCGCATACCCCCACAACGCTAACGCCTCAACCACACTCCACTCCGCTATCCCTGCACTCGCTCCACCCGTCGCAATACTCTCATTTCTACTAACCCACTTAGTTGCTCCCCAGAACACAGCAGGGAAGAGAAGTCCATAGCAGTAGATGAGGGTGACGCAGAGCGAAAGAAGAGTAAGATCCGTTTTGAATGGGACCTCTGGGTTGGCGACATATGCGGCAAGAGAGGATGAAAGTGATGAAGAGAGGTAAGTGGAAAGAATCAAGGTGGTGAGTACCCAGAAAGGACCTGAAATCGTGTGTAGGTAGGATGGTATCAGCGACATCATCCTAGGCACAGCGTTTTTCAGCTATCTACACACCATACAAGTCAATCCTCTCCTCGCACACGTCGTTGATGAATCCATCCTTTGGTATACAAGCCTGAATACATCGATGGCGTATGGTTGCGGTGGTCACGTCAAAGTAACCTTGATAGTAGGTGAGGTTGAATGGAGAGTATGGGACTGAGGCTGTAGAGGAAACGTAGTAGCGGTATAAGTACATCGCTTCTTTGGTGCCACAGTTCATGACTCACTCGGTTCGGGACGTGGTGACGTTCGACCATGGTCAGATGGCCCTCCGGCGTTGGAATCCAGGAAATCTGATGGAGCACGATCAATTGCCTCAGAATGACCATGTCAAGAGATACTTCTGCACTTTCAAGCTCACTCTGGAATTGAAGACCAGTCGGTGTACTCCTGCCTTGACCTCCAATGTCGCCTGCGATCTGCGTAGCACTATCAGCTTTGCATGTCTCGATTTCCACACCTCGAAAAGCGAGCAAGGCACCTACCTCCTCATCGACATCCACGACAGCATATCCACCTTGATGAGCCATGTTGACTGGGCTAGGTATGATATATGATGTTGTGGTAGGATATGGCCATTCCACTCATGGTCGTCTCATTTCACGGACATGGTCGGTGGTCACGTCCCCGCGATGTCCGCTTCTCCCCTTTCTAGCTACTAGGCGAGTGCATTTCTTGGCGGTCAATGGTGAGGTGATCTACATCATTCAACATCACCTCTTCATCGTAGAGCGACTCGACTCGGTTTCTATCTATCTCGCCTTCCTCTCTCTCTCTCTCTCTCTCTCTTTCTCTCTATCTCTCTCTCTCTCTTCTCTCTATCTCGTTTCTTAGGATCTCTCTTTTCTCTCTTTCTCTCCATCTCTCTGGACGACGAACACTTTTTGGGATCTCAAAAGGAACGACCTCATCTTTTTTTCTGTCTGATTTTTCCTCTGCCTTCCTCTCCATCTATCTCTTTCCATCTTATCTTCCGGAATCATCGCGGTCTCGTAGCCTCAAGCGTCAAACGACTCCTTCGACATCTTGACGAAACGAACGAAGGTGAGCGACGAGCGTTCGGTACCCAACTTGATCACTGCGTGGCTGATCCCTAAATCTGCAACCAACATTAGTCTCTCCAATATCATGTCCAACCTCCCTCCTAATCCCACCACCGGCTCGGGTACACCTCAACAGTCCTCCTCCAACCCATCTGCATCTGGAGGCACCCCATCTTACCCCCACCTCCCTACCAATCCTCTCACTACGGGTGCTGCGTCAATCTCTCCACCACCTTCTGGCACGCTCATTCAAGGTGCTCAACCAACCGGAATGGCGAGCCCAATGTCCATGAATCCTATGGGATTCAACGCTGGTATGCAATCGCAAATGGGGATGCAGCCGATGATGGGTGGAATGATGGGACAAAATGCTGCGACCATGTTGGAGCAGCCAAAGAAAGCTCATTTGTATGTGGGCAACTTGAGTGCAAGGGTGACAGAGTACAGTGAGTGGTGATGCTGGTGTCAGCATATAACAATGTTAATATTCCATCTCTCAGTGCTCACCGAGATCTTCGCCGTCGCTGGTACCGTCGCTAACGTCAAGATCATTCCCGATCGCAACTTCCAACATGGTGGTCTCAACTATGGTTTTGTCGAATACCTCGAGATGAGATCCGCCGAACAAGCTCTACAAACCCTCAATGGCCGGAAAATCTTTGATACCGAGATCCGAGTCAACTGGGCGTACCAAGGTCAACAAGGTGCTCAACCCAGAGAAGACACTCAAGGTCATTTCCATGTCTTCGTCGGTGACTTGAGCCCGGAGGTCAACGATGAGGTCCTCGGAAAGGCGTTTGGTGCATTCGGGACCATGAGTGAAGCTAGGGTCATGTGGGATATGAACAGCGGAAAAAGTCGTGGTTATGGGTTCTTGGCTTTCCGGTGAGTGGGAAGCTGGTCTCGTGAAATGTGATGCTGACACAACATCACATACAATATCAATAGAGAGAAGGCCGACGCCGAGCAAGCCATCGCCACGATGAACGGTGAATGGCTAGGATCTCGAGCCATCCGTGTCAACTGGGCCAACCAAAAGACCCAAACTGGAGGTGGAAGTCGAGTTGGCGGTGCTCCTGCGCCGAGCAACTTCACAGGTGGTCCTTTGGACTACGAGACCGTGCTAAAGCAAACACCAGCCTACAACACCACCGTCTACGTGGGTAACTTGATCCCGTACACAAGTCAAACGGACCTGGTGCCGTTGTTCCAGGTAAATTTCGCTCGGTATGCAGACTGCTGGCCTGCGCTTATATGAAAAAAAAATTGCAGGGCTACGGTTACATTGTCGAGATCCGCATGCAAGCCGATCGCGGATTCGCTTTCGTCAAGCTCGACACCCACGAGAACGCTTCGCTCGCCATTGTCCAACTACAGAATCAGCTCGTCCATGGACGACCTGTCAAGTGCTCATGGGGTAAGGATCGAGAGGGTGGTACGCCAACGACTGGAGGCCCGGTTGGTGGCGGTATCATCACTCAGCAGCCAGGAGGTGCGGGTATGCCAGGAATGATGGGCCAGGTTGGAGTTCCAGGTGGATATCCTGCGATGGTGAGTGTCGTGAGCGCGTTCCACGCGTAGTCTATACTGCTTTCTGATCAACTCCCTTCATCCTCTAGCTCCAGCAGCAGATGTATGGTGTCCCTCAAGCTGGTGCATACGCCCAGTATGCTGGTTACCCTGGCTACAACGCGTACGTCGCTCAGGCTACCATGGGAATGAGTGCGAACGGCATGCCAGGTCAAGCAACCTCGCCAGACGCGTCCGCACAACATACTCCCGCTCCTTCAATGGGGTCGATTGGTGGTGCCGGTGGTCAGTGGGGTGCCGCCACTAGTCAAGATCAAAACGCTGCTGCCGCTGCGTTCTACCAGCAGCAGGCAGGCGCTCCGCATACTCAGTGGGGAACTTACTACGGCGGCCAGGCCGGTGGGCAATGAGAAATCGTGGCTGTATGCTAGCACGAACCGCGTGTTATGAAAAAAATGTGATGTATGCTCTTCGTCATTTCTACCGGGACATGGTCACTGGCGGTACATACTCTCTCCCACGCCCTACTTGCCCATGGAGAATGAGAATCCAGAGCCTGGAGCAGTAGGTGCAGGGCTGGGAGCAGGGGACATCGATTGACCAGGTGCTTTCGTTCTGTAGATATCTCTTTCGTTAGTCAAAAGCGACGTCTAAGTCATGTTATCAGATAGACCCACCTTCTATTTCCACGAATCGGTCGCCCACCCGGCGTCGTTGCACCATTGACACTCCCTACGGGTCCACTTGCGCCGAAGCTAAACGCCAGGCCTTGCTGACCACCCGGAGGCGCAGTCTGCCCGACGGTGGCACCGGAAGCAGTGTTCGGGGCGGACATCACTGGCGTCATTGGAGCCGGGGACGAACTCTGCCCGAATGGGTTATTGGATGTTGCTGGCATGGGAGCTCCGAAGTTGGACATGTTAGATGCTGGCGCTGGAGAACCTCTAACGCCCGAATTGCCGAGGGGAATGGGTCCAGACGATCCAAAGTTGAAAGATGGGGCGGTGGGGGCTGCAGTCTTAGGTGTTATAGCTGTAAATCCTGGCGCTGTAGTAGTTGAGCCACTGGTGCCTGGAGTGATCGTACCGAAGATTGGTGCGCTAGATGGAGCGCTACCGAACGGATTGGATGAGGCTGCCTGAGCGGTAGGAGCTGCAGGATTAGTTTTCTGCGCACCAAATGCGAAAGAGGCAATCGCAGGAGATGACGCAGGCATTGTAACTTTGGTAGCATTGCCCGTAGCGGTAGACGAGCCAAATGCGAATGGCGCAGCAGGCTTGCTTGATGAGCCGGCTGTCACACCGGTGCCAAACGAGAACGGGGCCGGGGCCGCAGAGGCCGCGGAGTTGATATTGCTCGTCGAGGAAGGAGCGCTCGTAGCCCCGAATGAGAAAGGAACGGGCTTGGGGATGGCGGTTTCGGTGGCTTTGCTGTCGGTGACCAAAGAAGTAGCGGCAGATGAGAACGATGGTAGCGGTGCCGCATTATCGGCGAATGGTCGAGATCCTGGTGCTGGAGAGAGAGAAGAGGTCGCCAGTGCGGCTTCCGTGACGTCCTTGCTTGCGTCAGACGTCAAAGTTGTAGGAGGTTGACCGAAGGAGAAGACTGGTGCTGTTTTTGCTTCCCCGGCGGATGCAACATTACTGCGAGCTGACAGGGATGGCGTGACCTGGGCAGCGGGGAAAGCAACCGGCTTAGACTCCTGAGTAGGCATCGCGACTTCCTTCGGCAGTTCCCTCCCTTCCTTGATCGCCACCTGCTCCTGTAAAGTCCTCGCAAGTGCCTTGGCTCTCTCCCTGTCCTCCGCCTCGGTCATTTCCCTACCTCGCAGTCTAGACATGCTTGAACTACCTCTGAGCGCTGGACTTCCAAGGCGCGGGCTGCCGATTGGGGACGCAGGAGAGCCAGCTCGAGAGAGCAGATTGCGGCCGGGAGTCACATTGCGGAGGAAGGAACTGTGAGAGAGAGATGAGCGGATGGGAGAAGCGGTGCCTGGCAGGTGGTAAAGAGATCGGTTCATCCGAAGAGCCTGCAGGACGCAATGATAAATCGCAGGGAATGGGAGATTGTTGCGGTTCTACCACTAACCTCAGTTGGAGTGGGCACCTGCGCTGCAGCGACCTTGGGCTCCCCTTCCGCATCGCTCTCCTGCCAACCAAGCTGCTTGTTCTTCTGGGCTTCCGCGATCTCTTCATCTGTAAGCCACTTCTCAACGAGAACTTTGTGTCTGCGTGGAGGGACCAATGTCAGACAATTCCCACGGTAAGGGCTAGAATAGACGTACGTGATATGTCGGTCGGGATGGTTGGAGTCTTGTGGCTGTAAAGCGAATGTGATCGTCAGAATGATTGAACAGTAATACTCACCTGTGCGAACTCACCATGTTATACTTCTTTCGAGTCTCTTTAACAACCACCGCCTTCCTCGTAACACCATCGTCTCCTAACTTCCATCTCATTCCATTCCCATCGACCCACTCATCCCCTGTTTTTCTCTTCGGCTCCAGAGTCTCCTGCTTGAGCATTTTTCTGGGCGGACGACGTGGCGTCCTGATGGATTGCCGTTGCGGTCGACGAGAATACCCTCCACGTCGAGTTCGGAGAGTGTACTCCTCTTCACTTGCCTCCTCCTCTTCCTGCTCCTCTCCATGGGATGACATGCTCTGATCTTCAGCCCAGTGGCCAGATGTGGTCGAAGCCGCACCCGAGACTGACCGCGAGGTTCTCCCCCTCTTCGGCCGACGTCTAAAACTGACCGTCGATTCAGCGTCCACATCGTCGATGTACCTCTTCTTGCCTCGATCGGTGTGGTCCTGCTCATCGGCTTGAGAACTCTCAGCCGTCTCATCGTCTTCTTGATCGCCTGCTAGCGATGCTTCGCTGAGGATTTCATTTTGAGGAGCGATCTTCCTACGCTGGACGATGCGTCGGTCGCGAGGTTCCTCCTCGTGTTCCTCCTCGGATACATCATCCCGCTTCCTTCGGCGAGTCGGCTCAGGGTGCCCATCTTGCTCCTCTACGTCTCGACGACTACGTTTTCCTCTCTCCTCCCTCTCTTCGACTTCATCCTCCTCAGATCCGTCGTGACCTCGCTTCCCAAGTTTCGATGGTACACCAGATCGAGATGTGACCCGGCGGTCTATTCTATGTGAAGAAGATTGCCGGAGGGGCGTAAGGCGGGGCGTTCCTGCGTGCTGATGTTGAGATTGTCGAGGTGTTCGAGAGTGGTCGATGTGTATTAAAGGAGAGTGAATGGGTGATTGGTATCTGAAATTCCCGAAAATACCTTCAGCGTTTTGCAGACAGATACATCGTCCTGAACAAACCCACCCCGGCGTGTTGGTCATCCCAAGCTGCTCCTGATCTAAAGCACGTAGAGCGGTTCTTGACAGTTGTCTCATTATCGGCTGTCTTCCAACTGCGCCAGGACAAATAAATGTGCAATTGCACAAATTCCATCAGGAGCTGGCTCCTTAACATCAGATGCTGCTGCTGACACGGGTAACTCACCCTTCTCCAACTCCTGCCTTCGTCCCACGGGCGATCCATGACGATTTCGCAGACCATCTCCGTTTGGAGCATGTGGAAGAGCGACCGACAAAGCTGATACTCGATGCTGAGGAGATTTGATGGACTTGGCCGGCGTTGCAGCCCGAGTCCCTTCCACTGCCGCTGCTGCCTCCTTGAACGGTCTGCAGGCAGTGCAAGAAAGAAATGTCAATGTTTAGCGCAATCCAAAAACAGCCGAAACAAACCTCTTGTCAGAGTCTGGTATCCCATGCCGTCTTCTTTGCTCTCTGAGACGATTTCAATGCAGTCGCAAGTTAGTCACATCATCCACAAACTCGTCCAAAACTTCGACAAACTCACAGCCTGAAATTCCTCTCCCGCGTCGCTTGTGAAACCCTCTGCTTGACTTTTCTGAGCAAGAAGAGCGCTACCGCTACTGAAATAGCACAGAGCCACAGTCGCAAACTCATTTCTGCTCTGGAGTACCTACCGATGATGTATCGTAGAATGTAGATGGAGAGATGGAGAAGATATTGCGAGCGGGACAGGCGGCTTCAACTTTTTAGAACTGGTGAATGACGCGTCAGATTGGTACGTGACCATGGTAGCAGCTACCTCATCCTCATCTCATCCTCTTCGTCTGTCCTTCACTACTCGACTACATATTCTTCTTGGCCACTACACCTGCAATGCATACCACTTGAGGCATTTCTCCATGCGTTTCTTCTCAAACATTGACTTCACTCAGGCCACATGCTTTCCAAAGCTGGGGCAAAACTTTACGCAGATACGCAAGCCTCATCAACTTTACGGGTTACTCGCCCAGGTCGACGCAACCCATCTTGTTGGTTTATCAGGTCCCATGATTTACGAAGCCTTTCATGACCCAAATGGCGAGAAAGGATACCCAGCAGGTCTTCCTTGACCAGGGGCGGATGCCAAGTCCCTCGTCTCTCCGAAGGGGAGGTAAGAGGAATCACGACGAGTAGTCGCTGGACCGCCCACGGCCGACCACGGACTACCAGTTGGAACACCGTGCCCGTGAGTAGCGGTATTGGCTGTGCCGAAAGCGATTGGCCACGGGCTAGTTGTGCCAGGGGCAAGTCCGTTCGCGGTAGGATACGCTGAAGTGGATGGGAACCCATCGCCAACATGGCCGGACAGCGGCGTTCTTGCGTAGCCCGAGCCGGATCCGCTTCGTGCGTTTGACATGGGTTGTCCGCCTACTTCGCCAGCCCCAAGCGACCAGATCGATGAGCGATGTCCCTGAGGTGCGACGACTGGCGTACCGAAGAGAAGGTTGGGCGAGGCCGCGCTGGTGGGAGGCTCAGGGTGTGCTCTGCCTGAAAATGAACCGGAGTCGCGTACGCGGCCCGAGTTAAGAGGTGTAGATCCAATCATGAGAGACTGGAGGAGGTCCTCCGCGGTAGAAACGGGATGAAGGACAGGTCTGCCATCAGCAGGTCCCGATCGTGTGCCACCGAGTTGGAGTGTGGCAAGGTAGGGATTGTCCGCAAGAAGTGAAGCATTCACAGGAGGGATGAATCTATGTGGACGAAAAACATCAGCTTGCTAAACCTCAGCTCACGTCAAGCACTGCGTTAATCACCGATTACCCCATACGACCTCCTCCTCCTCTTCATCGTCAAAATCATTCACAACCCTATCCCTTTCGTCATCCTCGTCCGCGAGACTGCTTCCATCACCCATCGTCGCTCTCATTGCGAGGTTGACCGGATCATCTTCTGTCTCGGTACTGACAGAGGCGATTTCGGCATCGATCTCCTCTGATATCTCACCTGGCACGGATGACGGGAGTTGTACTCGCTGACCAGAAACAGCAAGAGGGGTCAAAGGTGCTTCGACATCTATGAAGGAAGTTCGCACTGGATGTGGGTGTACCAAATGACCATTCAGCACTTTGGTAGCGAAGGCTCCTCGATTGCGAAAGAGACCAGCCCGCTGTGTGTACTTAACCATCAGACTTTACAACGCCGTGCATGTCACGCATACTCACATCACCCTGCACAATCAGCTTGCCATCGATAAGGAGGTCTGAAATCCTCATCAACTGCTCCTCATTGGGATGAACACTGCCTCGACCGTGCCGCTCGGCCTTAGCGGTTGCCTCGCCCGTCACACCGACGACCCTCTCCAGCATCCCGAGTCTCAGCGGCGCAAATCCACGCATGTCATAGTCCTCTTCGAGGGGTTCAGACAGCATTGGTAATTTCTCCAGAGGGAACAACGCTTCCATGCGGCCTAGGAACTCGAGGTAGATGTCCCAGAATCGAGTGATTCCGTCTTGGATGGAGACGTTGCCTCTGGCGAGTGCGGATGGGGTGGATGTCATGGCGGAAGATTGCAAGACATCTTGATTGGCTTTAAGCCATTTGGAGAAGATACGCAGGGGAGGCAGCAGTCTTCGAACTACCGCTGAGATCTTGAAGTGCATCCTCTCGTCGTCCTCGTCATCCTCGACGGCATACTCGTCCATGCCGCCGCGGTTCAGCACTGCCAGCTTCTCCGATCCCAACGACTCCCCAAACTCAGCCGAGGCGACTTCTAGCAACGTTCCCGTCATCAACAGGGTATACTCGAGGTACATCCTCTCATGTGCAGACGCTCCTCCGAATTGTGCTTCCGTTTTACCGAGCCGAGTTTGCCAGTGCGCTGCGATGCACATGACAATGACTTTTGCGATCGATTCTGTGGGAACGAGACGGGCAGTGACGGTAGTACGGACGTGATCGCGATGAGCGGTGACGAGGTTGACGAGCTGATGAGATCTGATGAAGGTAGCAGTGAGTTTCCCAACTCTTCTGACTTACAATCCACCTTCAAGCCAACTCACTCATCACCCAAATACAAAGTCGCCTGCAGCACCATCATCTCCTCCTTGACCGCATTTGCCTCCTCTCCCTCCACTAGATCCTTGAATCCATTCCTTCCCTCCTCTTCACATAGCCTTGTCCAATCGGCAAGGACACGCTTGAACGTCTTGACCAGATTCAGTTCGGCTGTAGCGAAAGGTTGGGAAACAGCCAGTGCACGGAGATAACAATATATCGAGGTAAAAGTGTCCAGGGTGGAGTTTGATACGAGGGCCAGTTGATTCCATGGATTGCCTGTATTGTTTTAAATTTCTTTCAGGACCAGCGGAATCACTCTTCCCCGTCCTAATTATCACTCCATGGGAAGGGACTCGCGACTCACCGTTATCAGGTAATAATCCTCTAGCAACCTCATAGAACTTCTTAGCACCTCCATACCTCTCCTTATCATCACCACCAACACGTTTCCTCCTTTCCCTCTCCGCTCCATATTGGTCTTTATAACGTTCCAAATCGCCCAAACAGATCAAAGCTTTATGTATCAACCCCAATTTCTTCTCTTGTTCTTCCACTCCTAGCTTGTGACGAATGGTGTTCCTCGGTATTGAGGGATCTCGATCATCGACGACTGAAATCCCAACGACTCCCAACCAACCAATGACACCTTCAACGCCCTCCAGACCAAATACTCTAACCCATTCTCCTATAGCAGATTTATACCATCCGATCTCTCCATTCAAGAAACCTTGGAATCTTGCTAACAACTTGCGGAGTTCCACTGGACCAGAGGAATCTCCACCTTCACCTGTACGGTATCTACCTCTTCCTGAGCCTGAACCTCTGGAATGCTCGAGACCTTGAGAGAGTCGCTTTTCCAGGTTGCCGATCAATGAGCGGTAGGAAGTGATGAGTAGATGGGATGTGGAGATCCACATGTGGTCGATGGACTGGGAATAGGGAGAAGATGGATGGTGCGTGACGAGGGAGTAGTGGGCTTGACGGAGTCTGTGGTGAGAAGGAAGCGACAAGTGGAGGAGCGAGGAATGGAAGGTGGAGAAGGGGGTGATTTGGGAAAAGGCAATACGAATGTCAACCAAGGACAAAGGGACTTTAATAAACCAGAGCCGCACTTTTGTCGAACGTCTTCAACCTCAGGTCTCCAAGGCATGTAAGCGTCCAAGAGGTTTTGCAGAACAGGGGTTCTTTGTTTGACTTCGCTAGACATTCCAAGAACACGACAGAATGCAGGAAAGAGTTGAACGGCTTTCAGTCCTTGCTAGTCAACATAAGAGAGTAAGAGGATTCTCCTCACCGAGATAGAGCAGAAGCTGTCCCTGATTCCCTTTCCCTCTCTCGACGACCACCTCCGGCTCCAACATTATCCGTTCTAGGTCTTCTAGATCTTCTCGAACTATCTTCTCCTGATGTTCCTGTATCGAACAGAGTTCCACCTTCTACTACTCCTCTAACTCCACGACCACCACTTCTCGCGATACCTCTCGTCCCACCTCCTGCACCGAATCCTGGACCTCCTCGGGAGGTTGGAGTTCGGGTTCCACCACGAGATGACATGGTGTGCAAGACTGTTGATGTCGACGTCTTTCCGAGATGAAGATACCGTCGAATGGGTGGGAACTTGGAGAAGGAGCCAAGGAGATGGCGCGTGTTATTGTCGAAAGCGACGTGAGGGAATGGATCGCAGCTACTTCATCTTTTCTTTTTGTAAAGAGTTCAAGAAGACAGGAACACTGGAATCGAGGTAGGTTGATCGGAGTGCTGACGATAGAGGGAGTTTGTGATCACCTCTTGGACATGCTCACTCAACTGACGTTGATGAGATGCAGAGTTGAACGACGAGATGGTCGCTCGGTCGCTGCTTGGTCGGACTTGGAACATCTTAAGGAACCCTCCGACCCAGACGGGCTCGATTTGATAAGCCCCCGACACGTCATCACAATGGGAGGTCACAAGAATGACGTGTCTCGGTATGCTGACGTCAGCTTGCCCGTGCTCGCCCCACGTGGCAACGCTCGGAGAGATCGAATTATCTGACTGGGGAATGGTTTGGACATCGAGGGACACATTCAGTCGCTCAACCATGTCACCGTCGACATCGCCTCTCATGGATGTCAGGTCCACTTCCCTCACATTGGAGAAGGGTGGGCTTCAGAGAGTACTGCCAAGGAGGAACAATAAAGCACATCATCATCTTCTCTCCGGAGCGCTTTCTGGATTGGCAAGCTCAGTCTTGTTACAGCCTTTAGATCTTCTCAAGACTAGGATGCAGCAGGGTGTAGGCGTAGCGAGTGGTAGCGGGGTCGGGAGAAAGGGTAAGGGAAGGTACGTCACTTCTTATACCTCATGCGAGGTGGTGTCTAGGAGCTGACGGGTTTTCTTTTTTTTGGAATCTTTCCTTTGCGGTGCGTGAGCAGACAGATACTGCCAGTCTTTCGCCAGGTGATCGCAGAAGACGGGATTCAGGGACTGTGGAGAGGTACAGTACCGACAGTAGCTCGGTGAGTTGATAATTTTATTCAAACTATCGGAAATCTCCCTTCAGTATGAGCTCATTAATCTCATCTTCATAACTTATTTTAACAGTAACGTCCCAGGAGTAGCAGTATATTTCTATCTCCTCTCAGAGATCCGTTATATGATGTCCAACACCGGATTCTTCTCTTCACAATCATATCCACGAAACCCACCTGCAATACCTCATCCTATCTCATTCTCATCCACCGAGCCTTCAATAGCATCATCAAAACCAACATCCTCACCGACACAAGCTCCATCGAAATCATCCGCACTTCCTACATTATCAGCATCAGGAAATCTATTGGCTGGTGCTATAGCACGTACATCCGTTGGATTCGTGCTGAGTCCAATCACCGTCGTCAAGTCGAGGTATGAAGTAAGATCTCTTCGTCTCTCCCTTTTCTACCACCGTACGTATCATTTACAAACCCATTTTTCGCCTCGCTTTCCCTTTCATCCTTCCCTCACTCTCACAGTCCAATCTCTATCCATCATACACATCCGTACCCAAAGCCCTCTCATCGATCATCAAACATCAAGGTATAAAAGGCCTCTTCCAAGGATTCACAGCAACAGCTATTCGAGATGCCCCTTACGCAGGGATTTATGTCGTTTTCTACGAAGAAGGGAAAGTACTGGCTGGTGAGTTTGCCTAGTTGGATCGAAACGCAGAAGAGACCATATGATTGATTTCATGATCACGCAGATAAATTGATAAAACCAGAATGGGGGGTCCCTTTCGCCGCTATACATACTATATCAGGAATGTCAGCCGCAGCGTTGGCTACTCTGGCTACTAGTCCTGCTGACTGCGTCAAGGTGAGTGGAGCTAGAAGCAATTTGGCGGAACTCATCTGCCTTCAGGTCACATATTACCGATGAAGGTATGCTGATGGTCGACTATTTACTGGGTAAATCAGACGAGAATGCAAGTCTTACCTGAAGCAAATCCTACAATACGAGCCGCGATATCAAGCATTTATCACGTACGTTAATTTCCTTCACTTCTCATGGATCCGAGCGATGTTTATCAAATAGACGTTTCCCTTTGTCACGACAGGATCGAGGCCTCCCTGGGTTTTTATCCGGCGCGACCCTTCGCATTTCTCGAAAAGCAGCAAGCAGCGCGATCGGATGGACGGTCTACGAGGGATTGTTGTTGTTTATGAGAGATAAAGGGATGTTATGAGGACAGATTTTCAAGCTAACGCTGTATCAACAAGGAAGGAAGAGACAGCAGGTACATTCAACAATCAAGCTATGGATTGAACGGAAACACCACTCTACGAAAGTCAACGTATTCAAATCGGAACATCATGTAAAACACCGCATCGTAATCACCACTACAAGCAATGGAATCGGGAACATCGCAATCAACAACGGATGGAGGAGAAACGAAGACGTCATGGATACAGTAGATGTTTTATCGAGAGGTAGCCTGTCTAGAGACGTCTGGAAATGCGCGCATGTCGTGAGAAACTGCATAGGATGGAGATCGGGCTGAGGTGGAGAATGTTCATGATCGGCCTAGAGGCCATTTAAGACGAAGACCGTCCAGCCCTGTAGTCGGGAAAAGGGCGTCAGCCTGCCTCGTAGATACCATGTATCTCATCACTCACATCGCAGATACAGAAGATCAGCGAGCTGGCCGCGTGCGTTCATCGCAGCTGCCGGTTGAGCAGGCTCAGCGACCACCCCAGTATCCTCAACCTTGACGGCTACGTCGGGTAAGAAGGTTTTGCGAATGTCGGTGGTGGAACGCCGGTGTTGTGCGCCACGAGTAAGGTGGGCACGGACCGTGCCGTTGCTGTGGGGTAACGATGGTGGAGAGGCGTTAGAGATATGGCATGGTTGAAGAGGGTTGTTTCAGCTCACTCTCGGAATCCAGCCAGGACGTCCACCATCAACTTGTTCGCCAGATCCGGATTCGATTCGATGAGGTCCGAGAATCCTTGCTGGATCTTCTCAAGTGCTCGGCGATCCTGCGGCGATGATGCCTTGAGGATGTTCTAGCAGGGGAAAGAAACTTTAGTCGTACTCTTAACGTTCCTCGGACGTATCCTTCTTCACCTGAGCGATGGTTGGCATCAAGACTTCGTCGATGATTGGGCCCGCGAGTTTGCGAGGTGGCAACACGGGGATTCCTCTGACAGTATCCCCGTACGTTCGAACCGTTCTGCGGAGCGGGATCTCATAAGCGTGCGTTGCCGTCATGTAATCACCACCCACTATCGACTCACCCTTGCGCCGACGATGGTTCCTGACGGACTCGTACTGATGATACGACGTTGAGAGGTGTTGATGAGTACGGCGGTGTGATTAGCTCGGCCAACGTCTCCCTCGAGCCATTGCCGTCGCATCGCGTGAGTTGGGGGAGATCAACGGACATCTGTAGAGCGTACGGTACCGTTAGGCGGCGCAATGTCATGCATTCCTAATATCGCCACTCACTTCATCGAAGGTCTTGATCGTACCGTACCCGTGCTCAATATCGACCTGGTCCAGTCGTCGCCTCTCATCATCTCTCCCATCCTCTTCGTACGCATCTCCGATCGTTTCCATTACAGGCAAGGGAGGGACGCTCATCGACGGCGCGATAGTACCGAAATCCCAGCCGACCTCACTGCGCATCGTCCCATCGACCATGATGGTGAGATTATGCATCTCCGCTTTCTTTTTCCCCGCTGGAGAGCGATCCTTGTGGATTTTAAACCGTTCGATGAGAGGAGCGAGGGAGGAAACGCGGCCAGCTAATTGAATGAAGGGGTGACGGAGGAGTTCGCGTGCGGTAGGTCGCTGAGTAGAATGGGAGGAGAATAGAGTGGGAGGGTCAGAGGAGGTAACAGAATTGGCAGGAGGGAGTCCGCCTCACCTGCTCTGGCTCCTTCATCAAACAAAGCCGAACAAAGTCCTTAAAAGTAGGAGACCACGATTCTCCCTCCAGCTTGGGTGGCGGGTTGTTTGGAATCGTGAACAACACTCGCATGGGGTGCTCGTGACAAAGTGGTGGTTCCCCCGTAGCAAACTCGATCGCAGTTATTCCTAATGACCAAATATCAGCGCGACTATCATATCCTGCTTGTCGAATGACCTCTGGAGCCTGTGCGATCATGTTTCCCCTGTTACTTCGAGAACGCTAACAACCCCTCTCTCTCTCTTTCAATGCTTTAAAAACCCACCATCCAATAAGGCGTCCCAACCAACGTATGTCTCTTCGCAAAAGTTGCTCCAAACTGAGCAGCCACTCCTAAATCCGCCAACTTGACACTTCCATCATCAGCGAATAGGACGTTAGCGGCTTTGACGTCACGATGCATCTTCCCTTGTGAATGAAGGTATTCTAGACCGAGGATCATCTCACGGATGACGATGGCGATTTGAGATTCGGAAAGAGGACCGGGTGCGAGCTGGGTAGGGTAGGGTGGGTTAAGAAGCGAGAAAGCGTGGGTAGAAGTTGTTAGGAGTCTTTCAAGATCCTACCGCTTCAAACAGCCCTCCATGTTTCGCTCAATACTCACCATATCAACTCCACTTCCACCAGCGAGATATTCCAAAACGATCCATAGTTTGAATCCTCTAACAAAGCTTTCATATAATCGAGTGACGTGTGGTGAGTCACATGATTGGAGGTGTCCGATCTCGAGTTGGATTTCATCGATATCTGTACAAGAGAGAAAGAGAGAGAGAGAGCGGGGGAGGGAAAGAGAGGGAGGGAGTTCAGATTTCCTAGATATATGCCAAACTCAAAGTCCACCCCTAGAAATCTCACCATCTTCCGATTCCTCCATATCTAAACTCAACCAAAACATCGAAATCAAATCGATAAAAAGCGCCCACCATTTGAAAATCAGCATCGTATCCCTCTCCTAAAAAAACCCCCCAATTTTCCTTTCTCCCATTCATCTTCCCCCTCCCGCCCACTTACTGATCTGTTTAATAGCAACCACTATCCCTCTTCTCTTATCCACCGCTTTCCAAACCGTTCCGAAATTCCCTTGTCCTAATTTCTCAAGGAGAACAAAGTTATCTGCTGGGTCTAGTTTTGATGACATTGTGGTAGTAGTGGTTGAGGTGGAGGTTGTAGAGGAGGAAGAGGAGGATAAAGAACGAAGAGGAGGAGAAGCGAGTGAGAATGATTTAGATGGAGGTTGGGGTGATTGAGAGGATTTAGTTATCTTGGTAGGCATGATCGTGGAGAGGTGTCGAACGATTGGAAGTATCAAATGGGAGAGGATTGAGAGATTGGTGTTGGTGATACGATTTTTGGTTGGTATATATGATAGTGGTAGTTGTTGTTTTGAGGTTCTTCGTTTTGATCACTTTGGTAGATAATCCTACTACGTTTCGTTCCAGAGTTCCCAAAAACCCCTCCCTGTGTGTCAAGGTATCCCAAAAGGCCAAGTTCAAAAGCTTCGCGATACCTTTCCCTCTCCCTATCCCTTCCCTTTCACTGAATCCCAAGGGCGATCTATACGATGTAAGGGTGATCGTCGAAAGGATTCGAATTTGATCATCGGGATAGAGGATAGAAGATCAAGAGAAGGGAAGGAAGGAAGGAAGGAAGGAAGGAAGGAAGGAAGGAAGGAAGGAAGGAAGGAAGGAAGGAAGGAAGGAAGGAAGGAAGGAAGGAAGGAAGGAAGGGAGGGAGGTCGAGAGGAAGAAGGAACGGAACGAGAGATAAGGATTAGCGACGTGAATCATCAAACGTGAAACGATGATTCAAACTCACCTTCTAGCAACTCCAAGATCTAGATGTAGAGCACTTCCTACCGCCCTTCTTACTCGGTCTTTCAATGCTTTCCTATGATTTAAAAGTGTTTGGTAAACAAACCGTTCGATTTGCCAAGTGGGTGTTGTAATGAGGGTATCAAGGAATCCCCTGTGTATTGTGGGTGGTGGGTTACTGGTTATCACAGAGACGAAAGAGGAGGGATATCAACGACCTTCCATCAAACCCTTCTGTCTTCCGGTGATTCCTATGGGAGAACGACGAAAGAGCTTTCTATCTTCGCCTACACTCACAATCTATCGAGTTAAACACCTCGAGACCGAGATTCCTATTCACAAGGATTGAACTGTATGATGAGGAGAGTAACGTGCATCAGAGGGGATGTTGTCGTCTGTTGGTCTAAATCATATAAGATGTGTTGAAAAACTTGATCCGAGTTGTTATGAGGGTAGTCATTCCCAAGTCAATAAAATGATTCCCGGTGTCGTCGCGACTTGGGTGACATCCCTCCCATTCCGCGCATTGGCGTGAACGGGGAACGGACTGGCTTGAGCTTCTCCTTGCCTCGTGTTCATCATGACTATCATCATCATCTAACGCACATTTCCCACACCCACTGACGTCGACAGTCCATGTCCATACCCATTTCCCCCCTAACATCTTTCATTAATCCCGATCCAAATAAGCAAGGCCAGGTTAATACTGAGGTTGATTGATAATCTATCATTTCCCATACCCGCGTTTTCCTTTTTGGCCATACAACGTTTTATCCTTGAACTCCCTCCCTCCCATCCATCCATCCATCCATCCATCCATCCTTCCATCCATCCATCCATCCCAATCCAATCTCTCCTTTCCACCTCCCCATTCTCATTCCAATCCTCTCCTAGCAGCTTTCAGACATTCTTCTTCCAATCCTTTCACATGAATCACTTCTACTCCTCCTTCCTTTAAAAGACGAATACCTTCACATGCTACGAAATCCGATGGTTCTTGGACGCCCTATTATTCAAGTAAAAGATTACTTCAGTAGCATGTTCTCGATGAAAAATGTGTCTCGAATGGGAGAAAAAAGGAAGTAGACATACGATGTAAACTTGTTTAATACCTGACTTTAAAATGGCATTAGAACATGAAGGACCACCTGATGTCCGAATCGAACACGGTTCCATAGTTGCATAAATCCATGATTCAGCTTGGATTTCTGATTGATTTGGAAATCCATCTGGTAATTCCATACTATAGGTGGAGAAACCAAAAAAAAACAAGGCCAAAATAGTTTTTAGTTGAGTGAGAAAGCGTGTCACACCAGTCAAAAGCAAGAGCTTCACAATTTTGAATTCAATTTAGTCAAAGCATTAGCTTCAGCATGAGTATTCCCTTCCAATTCCCTTGAAAACCCCGTTGACAATATCAAACCCTTCTCCTCAGCTTCAAACGTTTTCCCACTCTCCACATCTTTTTGATTCCCACTTGCCACTTGAAACACCGGGAAGTGATCCTGGAGAATAGGGAAGAGTGGAGAAGAAGAAGGGAGGAGAATGAGGGAGCCTACGGAGAAAGCGGTGGGTGAGATTGGGCATTGGAGGGATAGGGCAATGCAGTATTGGAGGAGGGCGGTGGAAAGGGATGAGGATGAGGAGGATGGGGATGGGGATGACATGGTTGAGGAGGATACGACGATGGGGGATAGGTGGTTGGTTTGATGACGCGTACAAATCGATTTACTATCAAGATCATACTTGATCTTGTATTGAAATATCTATCACGTGTCATCACATTCCAATCATCTCGATCTATCAATCCATTCAACGCTCACCTCACCTCACCTCACCTCAACACCACCACCAATCTGAAACACCTCCGACGTTCACCTGAAACACCAACCTCCCTATCACCCCAATGTCCCTCTCCACTCCCACATCTATCCTTCACCACCACCTTCTCCCTCTCTCCCCGCTTCGTCATCGTAGATGGCCACTAAGGACTTGTCAATTCCTGCGAGCCGAATTCACCAACTCGGCTACTCGATTAAGACCTCGAGTACCAATCGGGAGAATAGAACCAAAGAGGATAGTCGTACAAGGTGGTGATTTACAAGCTTCAATTTGGAAACCTATCATTGTGAGAACTCGTCTTCCTCTTTTTCTTCACACAACCATTTCCTCGAACAACGCACTCTGACGCCTTTCTTTAACCTCCGAAATTCCATTATATCTAGTTCGCAACAGGTTTATCAGCAACGGCTTATATAGCAGCTGCTATTCTCACCAATGAAGATACGGACAAATGGACTAAGAAATTGAAAGAATCTTCATGGTGGAGGAGATCTGATTCACCTAGTGATGGAGAGTTACGAGCAGCAAAAACGCTTGAGAAAGCCAAGGTGAGTGTGTACGAATGATAATCGCTGGAAGCTGAAGACAAACGGAGCTATCGATTGACCATCCCTTCCTGATGATTATGATACTTGACGTCTTTTCAACCCAGCGAATGCAATCAACTTTAGATTCCCTTCCTGACACCCTTCGATTCCTACCCTCATCAATCTCAACACCTCTCATCCGAATCTACATCTCACTCTCAGAATCATACCTATCCTCACCTCCATCCCGTCTCGTCTGTTTCTCCATCGTAGGATTCAACGTCCTAGTCTTCCTAGGATGGAAAATCCCTGCAATGCGAGGATCGATGGAGAAATGGTGGTTACATTGGCCAGTGGGAAGGAATGCAAGAGTCGTTACTTTGGCCACTTCGATTTTCTCTCATCAATCATTACCACATTTAGCATTCAATTCGATCGCGTTATACTCGTTTGGATCGGCTGCTTATACTTTCCTTTCACAACAAGAAAAAGGGACAATCCATCTCCCATCATCAACTTCTAGTTATCATTTCGTAGCTTTCTTCTTAGTAGCTGGATTAGCTTCATCTTTATCTTCCCATTTATCCACCGTACTTTTCCGATTACCAAAACTACTTCGATCGCTATCGAATTCTTCATCAACTTCTTTCGCCTCGATATCATCTTTAGGATCATTGGAACGTACTTTCCTCCCATCTCTAGGAGCATCAGGAGCGATCTACGGGGCGTTAACGATGACGGCATTAGCTTACCCCGATGCTAGTGTCAGTCTCATTTTCTTACCGATGATTCCCATACCGATCGGGATGGGTATGGGAGCGATGGTGTTGGTAGATTTGTTAGGTGTGATTAGAGGTTGGAAGTGAGTTTAATTTTTCTTCCTTTTCCGACATGTTTTTCGCCTTTTTGGAGCTGTCTTATACTGACATGACCGGACTTTCCTGATAGGATGTTCGATCACGTCGCTCATCTAGGTGGAGCTGCTTTCGGCGTTCTATACTACGCCTACGGTAAGGAATTCTGGACATGGTTAAGGTTGAAATTGGGTGCAGGGAAGAAGGTGGTTGCGTGAGGACTTTTGCTTTTTTTTTTTTTTTGGGTCATTTTGCGCTATATACATCATGGCGAAATTCAACTTCTTCCCCTTCCTTTTACACGCTCTGGTGGGAGTCGTTTTGCGCATATCTACCAACAATTACGTGGGAGCGATATCGTGGAGATAGCGGTGGCCGCGACGCTGTATGACAGATGCAGAGAAAGCTAAGCCAATTGGAAGACGTTATCAACCGGCATATAAAACAATCGCAACATGAGGAGATGTGGAGTTTTCGTTCGCAAAATCATTTGATCCGGTTATCAAGAGTAACGATCCAGAGCACTGAGAAGAATCGACGATATCGATGTGAATCTCTTGTTCTGTTCATTATTCAGTTGAGAACGCCTGGTATGAGTTGCGGATATTTCGCTCAGGAAATACATGTTCTTTCATCTCTCGTCCTCTCCATCCATCCTCTTCATCCAAGCGAGACCTCTTCATCCAAGCGAGATTTCATTCATCTACTTCCTTTGTCCATCACCACTCCTCACACTTCCCACTTCATCTCCTACTCTACCTACAACCACCTCTCGCCACCCTCCATCTTCTTCACCTCAATCTCCACCTCCCGGCCTCTCAATTCCCTCATCCTCCGTCCCAGTGACGCTGAATAAGGTGTTGCAACCGTTGAAGCGAGGAGAGCAGGGTTGTATGCGGGTGGAAGATAGTGGGGTGAATCTGTTCGAATTACCTATGGAACGAGAAAAGCCAACAGAGAGAAGAGTATCTGGATTAGAAGGTGCATGAGAAGATGTGGTAAGGATTGGACGTACTGATCCGATTGACATGAAGAATCCGAAAGTCGCAGCTAAATGATTTCCAGTGAAAATAATGAGCAGCTCTCCAACTTTTGATGGAGAAAACGCTGGACACACCTGATGAGAGCATATATTGTCCGAGGGTGGCTACGGCACCTCTTGGTCCTGGCCCAGCCCTATAAGAAGTAGGTCAATAGAGTCATATATGAATCGGTCAGGGTTCAAACATCCCATGGTTCATGTTATGATACTCGATGCTTTGCTAACCGTAGGATTGAGAAACTTCCGAAAATAAAACCGATGGTCAAACCAACACTACCTGATAGGATTGTCGGAGTAGCGAATTAGTCTGCTGATATGAACTTTCACCAGGATCTTCTACAGTGTGGCGATATGGATTCGAAACTCACCTCCCATGACAGCACCCATCTTCACTGCTCGCCAAACAATCGTCTTAAGCCATCAGTACCGTGCGTGTCTCCATGACGCTATCCACCATTTTGACCCACTCTTCTGCCATACTCCTCCGTCTCCCATCGTTTGAGGTGGTGGTGGCATCGTGAAATGTCGTTGTGGAACAAAAGGACGTTGTGGACGATGAGGGTGGATGGATGGTTGTTGGCGACGAGAAATAACCAACATCACCGGGACTAGGGCAAAGACGGGAAACGAGACGGTCGCACCGCGGATATCCTTGATCTCTGCTGAAAGACTTTCACATGCAAGTTGCCCTTCCAGCACTTCCTGGGACCGAGGCCGTACATTTTTCGAGACTATCCCATGTGATGTACGTGTTTGTGCTAGGGTTATATCCATATACTAACTTTCCTGAAGACCAAGTTCGCACTTCGGCAACTGGTTTTACAGGCATTGTAGCAAGCAGTGCTAAGATTTGTGTAGAAGTAAGTTCTACCACAGAAATAATGTAAGCTCCGTATACTAAAGCTGGTGCATTGAGTTCCTGTAGTTTTTTAAATATGTCTTAACGGACGGATAGGCTGCCTCGCTCGGCCGTTCTTGCTTTCTTGCTAAAGGGCAGAACGAGAGCTCACATTTGAATCAGCTGCAGTCGTTCTCTGACCCACGACAGTAGCTAATTTCCATGGGCAAAGGCGTGAAGATGCCAGGTTATGGTCAAACTTATAGTCTACTGTCTGTCCCGGGACAGCACCGACGTAGCCCAACTCGACTGCTGCCATCCAGATCCTACTTGGGGCAGTCACTTCCCCGACTTGTTACGTACACACTCCTCGTCATGAAGGCGGGTGCCGCGTACGCTCTCGCTAGCTTGAGAAATGTTGACGTCGCCTCATTTCTCCCGTGGGAAATACAAAGCAGGTGAAGTGCCGGCGGTAAATAATGAATCCGAGGGCTGAGAGATTTTTTTGGGGGGGTTTCGCCACCGCCCAAACTGGTGCCTGCGGCTGTCGGCGCACATACTTCAAGGAAGACTGGCACACTTGGTGTGCCAAACCCTGGACAGCTGACTGAACGATGACGTCTATGTCTGCCACGCCCAGTCTTTCCGTTAAGCCAAGTTCAGTATCTTTCGCGGTGCCCACAATGGTGACCTCGGAGGAGGGGGAGGGGCAAGGGGAGGAGGTGAGGGGCAGATTGAGAGGGCGGTCCCCAGTTCTCCATATATAAAAGTAGTCTAGGATTTTTTCCTTGTTTCCAAAAGAAAACATCCTGAACGACACACCTCCGACCGATATTGGCTTACTCTTTCTTCTTCCAATCAACATATCGCAACAATGGGCGGCGGAGCTGGCACTACAACCGATGATGTATTCGTGATCCCGCACACTGGAGCGGTGGGATGGCGAGGTTTGTTAGAAAACAAGAAGGCCTTGGGATTGGCAGTTTTTGCATCAACAGGTAAGACTGCATTCGATTCCTTTTTCCCCAACGGACCTCGGCTCACCCTTTCGCCTCTCCAACCCGCAGGTGGTTTGTTATATGGTGTACGTATAAGTCCTTGGGTGTCAGATCAGTCCACCTGGATGCTGATCGAGAGAACGACAGTACAATCAAGGTGTTTTCGGACAAGGTCAGTGAGCAACGACGTGTTTGGCTATGGGATTGTCAATCTAATCGGCAAGTCTATGACAGTCCAAGTCATGGCCAAATTTGAACAACATTATATCAACACTGTCAGTATTCAGCCGTGTTTCAACCGAGTTCTCAGAGGCTGAATGTCCCAATTCCATCAGCTGGGAGACCCCTTAACCAAGGGTCTGCTTACATCCATCCTTGAGCTAGGTGCAATGGTCGGCAGTATAATGTCAGGGCCGATTGCAGATCGTATCTCTAGGAAGGTGAGGTGACATAACCTATCCTATCTTCACCGCATCACACTCACATGGCTTGAATCCTTTCCAGCATTCCATCTCTGTCTGGTGTCTCATGTTCATGTTCGGCACAGCTCTCCAGGCCGGAGCGCCTATATCGAACATCTCTTTCCTGTGGGCGGGAAGGTGGTTCGCTGGGATGGGTGTCGGGGCCATATCTACCCTTGTGCCGATGTATAACTCCGAGTTGGCACCGCCCGGTATTAGAGGAAGCTTGGTAAATACATACAACTGTTAGCCGACATCTCTTCGGCTGACCGCTCCCTTTATTTTGCGTGTATTTGCAGGTAGCTCTGCAGCAACTCGCCATTACCTTCGGCATCTTTATCTCGTAAGTCATCTTGCCGTCACGAGGCTCTCTTGCTATCGCTGAAGAATGTCATGTTTGGGATCTCCCTTCTTTTTCTTTCCGATACTTTCTCGTCTATTCTTGTTGTTTTCCGACACTGTTTCAACGGCTTCTGAAGCTATTGGATTGGCTACGGGACCGCAAAATTGACAACAGACGCATCATGGAGGGTACCCTTGGCTATTCAACTACTTCCAGCGGTCATTCTCTGCGTTGGCGCGTTCTTTTTACCCTACTCACCCAGGTACCTTATGCTGAGGGGCAGGCAAGAGGAAGCTCTTCTGACCTTAGCAAACTTGCGAAACCTCGAGCCTGAGCACATCGCCATTCAAGGCGAGTTCATGGCGCTTCAGGCGGAGAGACTCACCGAGATCGAGGTCGTGAAGGAACGTTACGGGACGGATAAAGACACAGGGATGATAGCTGTGAAGGAGTATCTCCGGATGTTCACCACTCGATCTTTGCTTCACCGCCTTAGTCTTGCTATCGCTGCTCAGAGCTTACAACAGTGGTCTGGAATCAACGCTATCATCTATTATGCCCCCTCAATCTTCGAAAACGTAGGACTCACAGGAGAAACAATCCCAATGCTCGCGACCGGCGTGGTGGGCGCCTGTAATCTTGTTTTTACTATCCCGGCTGTCTTGTTCACAGATAACGCTGGAAGAAAACCGATTGTGAGTTCTGGGATAAATGAAAGAGTCACTCCTTGAATCTCAGCTGAAAGCTTTTTCTTAACACCTGTTACAGCTGTTCTGGGGTGCCACTGTGATGGCAGTCTCCTTAGCAATCATCAGTGCAATAGTCGCCCAGTTTGGCGATAGTTTCCCTACTCACAAATCCGCAGGAAACGCTGCTGTATTTTTCGTCTATCTTTTCATCTGGTGATACCTTGTCCTCTTCCTATGCTCAGACGAGGCAAGCTAACATTAATCGTATGTGCGTAATAGCGCGTTCGCAGTGTCCTGGGGTCCACTGTAAGTGACGGAGAGGCACTCGAAGTACCGATGAATCCTTCGCTGAAGAGCCCCCACCGAACACAGAGCTTGGGTTGTTAGCGCAGAGGTGCGTGATATGATGCTCGACGTACTGACTTGACTGGTATGCGTTAACGGAGGTTTGGACGGTCAGGTATTCCCTCTCTCGATGAGGGCCAATGGCATGGCACTTTCGGCTGCTGTGAACTGGTTGATGAATTTTGTCGTCGCCACCATAACACCGATCATGCTTGCTCGCCAGGGATACCGCACATATTGTCTCTTCTTGGTACGTTAGAACTCGAGGGGCCATATCGGCGGGAAAGTATTGCCAAGGCTAATCGCTCCCCCCTGTATCATAAAGGCCTTCATGGTCATTGCGATGGGTTGGTCGGCTTTCATACTCCCGGAGCTTAAGGGCAAGACTCTTGAAGAAGTGGACGCTTGCTTCAACGATACCACCGGAATTGAAGATCGTGCACGGAAGGAACGGGTCGCGCGAGAGATTGGTCTCGACAAGCTAGCTGAGCGAGCTGTCGAGCACAAGGAGAACGTCTGATTGATGCTCCTACTTCATGTTCCATAACACTATAGAAGCGTACTTTACACCTTAAAAATTGCCATTGCCAATGTCTTTGCGAAGCAAGGTACAGCCAAGAACAATGTATATTCATTACGTCCGAACGTAAGTTAGCTCATCTACCATCGTAGCACTCCATCACCTTATAGGCAACGTTCCATGAGCTATATCATCGTTATCAATTAGTATACACACAATGTCCGCAGCGTACACAGACGTCACCGCCGAAGACCTGGTAAAATCTTTCGTTTCGACGTCGCCATCATCGTTGGCGACCTTGACCTCTGTCCGTTACTCATCGTGGTGCCGAAGGGAGCTCCCAGAGCGAGTGCAGATAACGACCCAGACGCCGAGCTGCTTCCCGCACGCCTCGGATTGAGAGGCGATAACGTCGACTGTCCATGTGCGCGCACCGAGCTGTTCGAGTTCGCACTCTCTTTGCGCGAACCGCTACCGGCCAGACGGCGTCGTCCTGTCCCAGAAGCATTCGGACTGTTCGACGCGGATGGGCCGGAGAAGTTAAAACCGGACATGGAGTGGCCATGGTTGGCTTCTCCGGCCTGTGATTGGCGCCGAGCCTTCTCGTGTTTATTCTGGACTTGCCGGAAGTCTGATAGGGTTCGAGGGGTCAGCACTCCAGGTTTGCGGGTAAATTGACGCCACTCACGGCTCAGCAACTCTTGCCACTTGATTTCATCGCGAGTAGAGATCTTGGAACGAGTGGTAGCCACGCTCGGGGTGTACGACGCCTTGGGTATGTGTAAAAAGCCCATGGAGCTGACGGCGCTCAATCGGTTGCGCAGGGAAACGAATGCACTACTCTGTGGTAGTAGCATGAGCAGGCCATACAAACATTTGAAGAGGAACGGGTGTCGTTCAGGTTCAAGGAGCTGCAGTCGAAGTGCTGTGAGACTCAGGTGATGTAAGTTAAATGAGGAGGAACAGCATCGCAAGGCACGTACCCGTAAACACGGGACTCTCGATCAACATGACCAGCTTATCGATTTGGACGAGAAGCGGAACCGTCATCTCGAGCTCCGCGCTGAAAGGTAAGACTTTTCAGTGAAGCTCTAAGACCTTCCATGGCAGGGCTACACTCACAAGATTTGCAGGAGGTTTGAAGCATGCTCATAGGCCTGCGCTAGCAGACAAAGAGCGAACACGGCAACGGCATTGTGACACCACGACTTATAGATAGCAGTGAAGAGCATCTGACCATCCTTAGATTCCAAGTTCTTCAGCCGTTTGCGGAAATCAGCTAGCTCGGGTGAAGTGATAAGAATCATATTGAGTTTGACAACCATCAAGCCGGCAAATTCGAGGTCCTTGATAGATTCACAAAGTCAGCTTCCACACGTGGACAATAGATACCGCACGACCTGGACTGACCTCCTCCCGCTCCAAAACCTCAGCAAATGTCCGGAAAATCCTCTCCGTGTTCATGTTCAGACATAACTGGCGAATGATGAGGCTGCCGCGAGTCTCAAGCAGTCGTCGGTCCGTGCTAAACAGCTCAAGTAGGTTCACGAGGAAGCTGCTGAAGTAGCTGTCCTCGGAGGTAGCCGATATTTGAGCGAGGAGCTGTAAGTCGTGTTTGACGACCTGTAGATCAAAGAAGGACAGTATTAGTAACCAATTTTTCAAACCTCTCGCAATACACACCTCCTCCGATGGATCAGACAATGTCTTGAGCAGTACCGGGAATGTCCCATCGTCTCTGGTAAGAATCCTCTTCGGAGCTTTTTGATGGAGCATAAGCAGCCACTCCAACGCTGCTACCCGCGTTTCCTCGTGCTCGCTGAGGAATTGCAGCGTGAGCTGGTTGACGGTTTCCCGTATATCAAAGAGGTCGTCGTCGAAGGTTGGTTGTGTGTTGGCGACCGTCACCTGGTAGGGCTGCGCAGGCTGCTGGACCGCGGGGGACCCGCCCTGCGTTGTTGGTGGCAGAGCAGATGGAGATCCGGGCCTTAGCTTTGAGGGGAACTCGAAGCCGACTGGCGTACCCGGTTCAGCGGCTGTTCCAGCTTTGGGCTTCATGGTGCTAGCGGCAGTACCGAGGGAGATTGCTGAGGAGAAGCTAGGTCGAAGGCTGTCATTACCCTCATTGGCAAGTGCGAGAGCACTGCCATCCATGGAGGCGTCAGTGCCTGGACCATCCCTTCTATTGCTTGGCGACGTATTCTTATCAGGCCCAATGGTGCTCTGTGAGCCAGTGGACTGGCCCGCTGATACGGTATGGGTTCCAGCCGATGGAGATGGGCCTGGCACTGATCCAGGTAAATTTCCAGTCTGCGGTGGAGCTGTGCTAGGCGCAGGCAACGCTTGGATGGCGTGGTAAAGCAGCTGATTCGTCTCACTCGCGGCGCTCTGGATGGAAGGTCTGTAGGCAAATAAGCTCATATCAGCAGAAGGCAAGCAGCCATAAGCCGGAAGTCAAGCTTACGCATGGTGCGCTAGGTTAGGCAAGACAGCAGGAATCAATCGGGGCGTGAATCCGATCATGACGTCCTGCACAAAAGTCAAGAAACTGGAGATCCACCGCAGAGCTTGTGAAGAAATTTGGTCGTCTGACAGAAGATAGGCATGTCAGCAGCTCATTCCCGAACAGCAACTCTAGACTGTTACGCACCGGGATAAGCCACATGTTGAATCATAATGTCCATGATCGCTGCATGATCCACGAACACTCCTTGGCCCGGTATCCAAGCTGAATGCTCCACCGCCTTCTCGTCGTAGTCATACTCTGGAACCTCATCTGGATCGTGGACGACCGAAGAATCCTCATGCTCCGCATCCGGGTCCTCCTCCTTTAGCTCGTCCATCCGTGACGCGTCGGGAGACATATGTAAAACGTTACCATCTCCATCGATGGTGTTGGTGTTAGTCCCCGTAATAACGCTATCCAGCTCCGAGTTCTCCGTTTCCATAGTGAGCTTGCTGGCGCGCCGCCGCAAGACAGCTGACGTGCGCCGATTGTAACCCTGTTGATGTGCTGCAGGAGAGCGAGCACTTGCGTGTCCACTCTCTAGCTGTCGACGCTGAACATTAGCTATATGACGAATTTCGCGGAGGAAGTCCTTGAGCACGGCTTCCGTAGCTATTTTAACGTCTGGACTGGGGTCGGACAGATATTTGCTGTTATGAAGAGAGAGCTATCAGGCTCTGATCTCTATTGACCTCACTGATTTCACTCACAGCAAGCCATCCAGAAACTCGGGTAGATACGAGACCAGTTCTAGATCCGGTACCGAATCCAGCACCATTATCCAACTAACCAAATGGCTCCTCGTAAACGGTGAGATCACGTATATCCTCTCGCTCAGCAGCGGGATGAATTTCGCCAATGAGAAAGCCAGTCTCGGCTGTGACTCCTGATCATGAGCCCATGCGGAGGGTAATGATGAATGAGGTGACACGTCCGAAGAATGCGAACCGCGATGCACCGGTGCGGTTTGAGGAGCTTGTAATTGCGTACTTGAAGTCGATGTCCCTGCATGATGAGCAACGAAACCTGCCGAGGAAGGAGCTTGAGACTGGGACTGTCTTCGGATGTGCACGCTCGATCCAGAGATCGAAGTCGTCTTCATTGATCCATCCTTGGTGTGAATTACGCCCGCCGAATGAGGACTCGTATCCCTTGTCAATGACCCATCAGATTTGGGAACCGATCTCCCTGGAGCTAAACTCTCCTTGTCCATACTCCCACTCATAGGCGGTGGATCCTTCATCGCCATCGGCTTCATGTCCGGACTCTCCTCCAATGGATGCTTTCTCTCCTTTTCTCGTTCTGCCGCCAAACTGGCTCTCAGCCTCCCTTGATAACCCCATTCACCGATACCTCCATGACCGACACTTGGATGCTCCATCTCGACCCAGCCGAATGTTCGGTCTACGTTCTCAGGGTATCGGGAGACGTAGTTCAACGCGGTTTCTGAAACGATATCCTTGAGGAGTCGGTCGAGGAGTTCGGCGCCGTTCTTGACAGACGCTTCGGAGTCGGCGGAAAGCTGAAGATGATAGAAATGAACGGAATAGATGACATGGTGAATCATAGAAAATCCGATATAAGTAACTGCCAGCTTTCCGGTTTATCCTCCTCTGACCCGCTCACCTTGCTCAACGCATCGAATATCCCATTGAAATGCACCAGTATCTCCCCTTTACAGACCTTGGCAATGTTATACAGTGATTCACAAGCATAATATCTAGGTTCAAACGCTCACCATCCTGATCAGCACAAGCTCTCAATCTCATCTCACTAACCACACCATCCTAAGGACAACTCACCTAACCCTACTCTCCCCATCCCCGAAACAGCCCAACACCCTCGGAACTACAACTCCCAGCCAGCTTGAGAAATCCATTCCCAGTGCTATCGCTGTCGCTGCTAATCCTATCAACCCGCCATTCCGGGTATGAAGGGGTGAGGTTGGAGAGGTGAACATTTGACATAATTGATTAATTATCGTAGAGATTTTTGTGGAGTCCGATTGTTGAATGACTCTGTATGTAGGAAAGGAGACCAGGTTTGGAATAGCAAGGAGTCGTACGAAAAGCGTGAGTGATGATGGTTAGTCGATATGAGGTCTCCGTTATACACAAAGGGTGAGGACGCACTTCTCCAATTCGAGAGCAGCGGCTTTCCGCCTGTCATAAAGCTTATCATTGAGGCCTAGAGATGGACGAAGCAATATGATTAGCTACCATCTCCTCCTCAGGAGAACTTGAGATCCTGATTCTCACCTCGAACAATAGGAGCATCTTCAACCCATACCCATTTATTAGCCCTTGAGCGCGTTGTCCAACAAGCGCCGCAGACCGGACTCACCCATCCTGACCGCCTGATATGCAGTTGACAAACACTATATTGCTATTCTCATTCCAGCTGCTCCGTTGACGATGCTGTCCTTGGTGGTCGAGAGTGTGCTTGAGGTCACCTCGGAGGGCTTGCTCACGATCAACGGTAATCTACGTGATGACGCGTAAACGACCACCGCGGGTGGCGACTCTTATCACTCCCAAGTCAAACAGCAACAATGACTTGGCAAATCTTCAAAATCGGATCAAACAAATCGACCGCATCTTAACGACCTCCTCTTTCTCTTGAACACATCTACAATATTTACAAACACAATGCCTCTATCAGACGAGACCAAGGACCGTATCCAATCCGCCATCGGTGTCGGTAAGGTGAGTCCTACTTGTACCCTGCTTCGTCTCGCTCAAAGCATTGACTGACTGTCTCTGCGCTTCGTGATAGACCGTTTTCGTTTATGGTTGGATCCCGTTCATTCTCTGGGTCGGGTACTCGAGGAGTAGCCCACAGCCTAGCTTGATCAAGTGAGTACAACTCAATTTTTTTTACAGAGGATGAGGGAGAGAAGTTGGAGTATAAAGCTATGGCCGTTGTTAAAACCCTGCGCTTGGCCTTGACAGGCTGATCAGTCCACTTGCCTAAGGCGAAGAGAAGAAGAGGAAAGCCTGATATGGGATACCAAGAGGTGAGAGATGCTTTTCATCCCTAATGAGAGGCCTTGTGCTCATGTAAGACGTCCTCCATCATTCGCTTTCGAAGAACTAGGTTTGGGCGCTGTATCATTATCGATCACTATCGTCATAAAACTCCTCATTATACTGTTCCGTTGGATTCAATGGTCGACCAACCTTGACTTCTATCTTCTATGATCGAGAATACTTAACCCAAGGAGCAATAGTGGCAACGGCGAGTCATTGAGACAGGCAGAAAATTGGTGCTTTCTGTTGAGTCTCTCCCTCACTAAGCAAGAGGCTATCGGAGGCTTGGCGCCCCTTCTGCCTAAAGCTCTCTCCAGCCCATTAGAGCACCAACAAAAGCTCTCAATGCATATTTTCGATACAAGTTTCAGTCTATTATGCTAACGTCTCTAAAGACCTCAAATCGGCAATTGTCCTATCGTTCTTCTGACCTTCTTGTCTCTTCCGTTGGTGAAATCGGTTGAACCCCCTCACCAGGTCCGAACGTTCCTTCTCCCGCAGTTGACTCCTCAGCGATGTCCCTTCCTTCCGGTATGATCTCCGTATACATCGGTGGCAAATCTATCACCTCCTCCTGTTGTGCCGAGGTATCCCACCGTCCTGCATCCGCATGTCTAACAAACCTCGGTTGCGTTTCCATACCATGCCGTATTCTCCTCGTTCCAGTCCTAGCAGCCGGAGTCGGCGCCACGACCTCCCCATCGGCTGCGTTGGTGATTCTGAAACCACCAGGTGCTGCTATATGTGGCGGTTGCGCTTGAGCATTCGCACGAACGCGTGGAATGCTATCTGAATGAAGTGGGTATGATGACATGGCAATCGCATCCGCTTCCTCTTCTTCCCATTTGGTCCGCGATAGGGCTGTCCGAGACGAAGATTCCCCGGTCGTAAGCGTCGGCATAGGAGTTGGAATTCCGCCCCTGGACGAAATTTGACTATTGATCGTTTGAGATCGTTGAGGTGTCCTCGAGCGACCCATCGAGAGAGACGTCGTCTCGTTGCCATCCGGTGTTTCGAATGGATCCCGAGTGTAATCTGTGCTGGATGACGCACTGCGCTGCCAATGTGACCTCTGTGGTGCATCGATCGGACTTGAACCCCATTCGTCGGCCATGACAATTTCCTGAGCGAGCACTTGAGGACTGGACGGCATTCTAGAATTAGAGGTCGTTGGCGAGTCATACATCCCTCTGAGTCGATCCGTCGGCGATTCTATATTTTCCAGCGATGATAACAGCGCAGGATGCTCGTACATCCTCCCTGTACCGCCATTATTCCCATTGGCGGAATCCTTCGAGCCGAACGAGTTCGAGCGAGCCACTTGGCGTCTACGTCTACGTCTACGTATCCACCAAATGACACCTCCGATCACTGCTATAGCGGCGACAGTGATGATGGAAGCTGTTACAGCAGCGATCGTTGGCGTATCTTTGTTCGGCCTGCGTGTGCATTCGGATCAAGATGGCGGGCTGGTTGATGTAAATTATTGTCCACTCACTGTGACCCCCCTCCAGCACCATTCGGATCATTCGACGTGGTTGGCGCCGGTACAGCTGAGGTAGTGGGACTCGCATTCAGGCAAGAATCGTCGATCCCACTCGATGCGTTCACGTAGTAGCTTCCAACCACACCACCGGTCCCATACCCCGCTTCGGAGTTCATCATGACTGTGAACAGCTGACCGGCTGGAACGTTAACTTGCCAATCGTACGTCGAGACGTTTCCAAAGTAAATGTCGTAGGGTGCGAAGCTCTTGCTGAGTGATATTACCGTCATGTTGTATCTGATTTTCCATATCAATTCCCGCAACCAAACTCCATTTCGTCGTGCATGTAAACTCACGGTTCGAAGGTCGGGTTGAAGCCGTCTGCCCAGCTTACATTAAACGTATACTGACATTGCTGAATGTCATCTGCCTCCACTGCGAAGCTAAAATCCAGCGTCGTCTGATTAGCAGCTTGCCTCGTCGGCGTTATACAGTCTGCGACGCTTAATCCTTGAACGGTTGTGATCTGTTTTCGTTTTCGTGGTCAATGAATCAGCTCATATCAGAAAGATGTCATGATGCTAGAACCCACTGCTGTGCTGGAACTCGAGCCAATGCCGGTAGCATCCATCATGAATAACACGTATCTTAATCCACTAGTTAATTGTACTTGTAGCTGCGATCATTGCCACGATATCAGCTTCTGCGATGTCCCATTATTTTTTGCGATCCTATGCTCACAGGGTAACTTCCTTGTCCATTTTGATACGCTGAAGCTGGAATATTATAAACGAACGGAATTTGTAGCAGCGGTCTATGATATATACCTCTCCATCAGCCGCTCGTGAAAAAAACGAGACATGACGATGTGGTAACTCACGCAATGACCACTTTGAATGGCGGTTCTCCTCCCGACCAAGTCAACAGATTTGTCCCACATTGATAACTCGGAGTTGGCCAATTGAAATCAAACCCATTCACTAGTGGTAGTACGGATAGCGAAGCGAGTGCTGATGCTTTTAAAATGGAGGATAGGAACGAACGACGTCGGTGCCGAGGTTGGGGTCGGAGGGGAGGTTGGGAGGTCGTCATCGCTATGGCTACGCAAATGGGAGTTAAAGAGCTGTGGATCCGTATCTTGGTCTGAGGATTTTTGACTTGACGTTCCTGGAGGCTGACGTTGTGCCCTTGTGAGTGGATCTAGATGTCTATGTTAGATCCCCATGATCGTCCCGTGGAACTACCTTTGTCAGACCACTTCGGATTCAAAATCCTGACTGGATGGGCCTTCTTTTTCGACGTTCAGTATGTCCAGACCGTCGGTCGGACTAGCCGATTCCACTCAATCGCGGGGTCTCGCTGAGGGGATTGGCGAGACTGGTAGAATGATTGCCTTTCGAAAACTTGGCTGTCCTTCACGGAGCACCGAGATAAAAAAAAAAAAAAAAGAAAGTGTAGGTAAGAGTCGCGTCCCGAAGTCGAAACAACCACAATGTCCGTCCTATTTCGACTTGGCACCCGGGCGTCGTTCCTAGATTATGGCCCTAAAAGAAGATCCGGTCACGACTGACTGAGGCTGGCTGAGACCTCTGAAAACGTATCCGAAGGGAAGGTGGTGCTTGTCTTCCTTTTCGGTCTTGCCCACAGATTGAAAGTCCGCCCACTCCCCGTTCTTTTCAAAAACTGTCTGCGATTTATGTCGATTGGGTAACGGGATTGGATTTGGTCGTTACTCGTACAGAAAGAGCAAAGGTGCCAAAACAGGAGAGGTAGAGCGAGGTACTCAATCCGAGCTATTCTCCCGGATGCCGTTCTGTGCTTGTGGGGATGGTGGAAATGCTGTGTCGATGTGAGTCCACGCGCGGCAATGTCTCGGCGTGGAATGCAACCGATTCGCTTGCGACTTGGGTCGGATGATTGATTGGATGAGGTGGTTGGTGAGGTGGTGGTGGTGAAGTGGTGGAGGAGGAGGAGGAGGTGACAAGATGCAACGGGAAAGGGTGTCGATATGGAGAGATGTGCATTGGTCGGCTGTTGTGCTCCCAACCATCCCAATCCAAACTCCCCGCTCGCAAAGACTGGAGGAATGTTTTGTCTGATCCCGCGATAATAAATATTCTTTTAAAAGACGACGCCACCAACGTCCACGGCGATGTCCCCGTGGGTCGGGGTACTCGCCTGGACTCGTAGCTGTTGTATGCCAAGGCGATCTCGCCAAACCATGTGGGTAGATGGGGCGGGGTATCATTGGATGACCAGGACAGAACGCCAAGGGGTAGAGCCGTATGACCAGGTGGATCAAGGTGAAACCTCGGCGCGTAGACGGGACGGAACACACCCCATTGGTTATGCGTCCACTCGCGAGTCGCCGCAGGATGATGAGCAAATAATGCGATGAAGAAATTCAGTACGGCCGTGTGCCAGGAATAGCAGGTTCAGGTGCATATACTCTACGAGGCATTGTAAGGTTGCGGTCAGAAGTGGAACGTTTGGAAGACTGACGACCTCCCCTGCTTAACCTCGCTTCATCCTTCATAACATCAACCACCTCCAACATACATATAACTAACTCCGACAACCTTCATCTCCTTCTCATCCATGTACCGTACTACATCCAATCGCGGTCGAAGACACCCTTCTTCGTCTGCGAACGATGAAAAGTCTGAAGGAGACGGAGGTTGAGAAGGCGATTGAAGTGCTAGGATGAAAATATACCGATGAGAGCTTTCACCAAAGGACCGTTCCTTGTCAATGCCCAGTTCTGCCCCTAGCAACCAAGCTATCGACTCACTTCCCCGCGACTCGAATCCTGTTTTCAGGATAACTCAGCAGGGGCTTAGCCGTAAATCTCGCCATCAGTCCTATCTTCCTGCCAACTGCGTCCGCTCCGCCGCCCAGCTGGAACCCCAGGCTAGATTTCACTCCGGCTGTAGCGGAATCAGCAGAGGCTGTAGGTATGGATGTGGTGGATTGTAAGGGGGTGATACGGGCTATCGGCGTGGTTTGGGGAAAGGCTAGGCCATGTTGGATCCAATGAATGGTCCGAGAGGAGGAAGGAGAGCTGGAATCGTCCGGGTCAACTAGGAATCTGGAAGAGTGCAGTTTGGTGTTGCCAGTATTAGTAATGAATCCTGAATATGCAGTTCATCATCGAAGCTTTCAGGCTTACAGTGTGAACTTCTCATCGTCGTTCGGTGGTTCTTCACTCGGGACGAAGCGAATCGCAGGTTGATGCTTGATGACCTCTCGATTGATGACCTCACCTGGAACGAGAGTGTGGTCAGGGTAGCAGATATCCAAACGGCCAGTGAGGTTAGTCTCTAAGGGAAGGATTTCGGGGATGATTCCTTCCGAAAGCAATAGGGAAGTTATTGCGGACATGATGAGACTAATAAATAAATGTTACTAAACGAACTGAGACTAAAGGAGGTCACCACAGCTACTCTGCTACTCTTTTGCTCACTCCGCCCAGGTCTCAGGGCCACCTCCGTCGGCAGCTACTGCGATGTGGTTGGTACCTTCCTTCGGGGTTTGTCACCTCACCTCCACCTTCAGTTCACGTGGCCATTAACATCGTCGGAATCATACACAGTGCTTAGCCCATCGTACTACCCTCTCTTTTGACCAACCACCTTGATACCTTATAATCCACTGGTTCTTCACCTGGTAGAGCGAACTTGGCCGCATGTGACAAAACACTCGAGGACGAACCAGTTCCTGAACCTGAGCCTGAACCTGGGAATCGGGATCGGACCGATGGTGGACTGCTGGAATCGATCGACTTTAGAGAACTTGATTCTGCATCCTACGCTTCGCCCATTCCACTCACCGTATATTCCAGTCCTTCATTCCAGTCACGCCGCCGATCTTCAGGTCCTTCCTCAACCTTGTCAGTACGACCCTCTTCTCATCTTCGGTCCAAGCTGACGTCTTGCCGATGGCGAACCGCATCTGGCCAATAGGACGACCGTAGAAATCAACCGGGAGGTTGGGAGAAGGGAGGAGGGTACATGGTGTGGTGAAGGTGATATAGTCTGGTGAGATGCGCAAAATTGATATAATTTGAAGCCTTTTTTTAAGCCCTTTGTATTATCTCCGCCTTATCGCTCACCACTCCTGGCAACTTCAGCGAGACCGCTCCTGATATCCTCCTGCATAACTTTCAGCGCTCCTGGATGCACGACGTCATATACTTGGAATTCGTGCCACTAAGTTCAAAGGGCGGTCAGTCTTAAAATACTCTATGATCACGACTCCTTGAGACCTACGTACGTGAAGAGGACTCGGAGCGGGAGGAGGTACGCCGTATGGAGATCCTACTCCACCCATCCATGGCATTCCCATCCACGGTGCACCCATCGGGATCGGAAGTGGGATATGAGATCCGAACATTCTGTTTGGCAGAAATCACTGTCGTAGTGGCCACCAAGCAAAGTCAGCCAGCTACTTTATATTGACCGAGTCCTTCGCACCTCGTTTACCAAATGCCTCGTTGCTACGACTTCGTCCTGCTAATTCCGCCAATGTACAAGTATCGGGTGTAATGCACGATGTATCGGGTTCCAAAGATCATAATCTCCCTATGTCCCCCGGGATTGCCGATCACCTCGGTTTCTGCGTATAGATGAGCAGTGTGATCGGCGGACGTCGATATGACGTACTCCCAAATGAACAGTCCTGTCACGTTCATATCGAAAGAATATCGCATACAAGGCATTCAAAGCTGCTCTACATCATTCCTATAACAAAGTCGAATCTCTTTCATGGTCGTCCATGGCGTGAAATATCATACCTTGGACTGGTTCATAAGGACGCCGAGGACGGTCTTCATCACGGGAAGATCACGGACGAACACTGCCTCCAGGATGGGAAAAGAGCCGACCCGCGAACCTGAAGGTACTGAGTCCATTCACAGGGAGATGACAGGAGGATGGTTATCATCGAATAGCTGAAAGAATTATCCCCTAGCAAGCGAATGAATATTGCCCCTTTTCGCTCGTGGTTCGAGGAGGTTGAATCTTGATCTGTTAATCCGAGCGAGTGGATGAACACAACCTCACGCTGGAGTCACACCGAAGCCCCCATGTCATGGTTAGCAAACCAACGTTGTCGACAAAGAGGAAAGACGAGTAAAAGAGAGAGGGGTCTTGATGTCCGTGTTCTCTAGCCACGTGCTTTCCCCGGTTGATGCCCCACAGTCCAGGGAGTTGCTTTCGGTTAATGCAGTTGCAACTCCTCCAAGAATACATCGTCAACAACATCTTCAAGAGATCATCATCATCATCGTCGTGACCAGACCATCTTGCATCTCGTTTTCATCACCTCCCAAAGCCACTCAGGAGTGAGCTCTAAGCCGTCTTTAGGCACGCGACCAGGTAGCATTTAAGCTCTGCATTTCCCAACCAAGCAACCACATACCAGACAGACCTCGACGCGTCCATGTCATCCCCTTCCTCAACTCCTCAAACTATTCCACGTACTCCCTCATCTCCTTCTCTCCCACCTACCGAATTCACACATGCTAGATCAGATACATCTCCTTTCACCCTCGGATCAACTACCACTACTCCAGAAACGAAACATCGTCCCCTATCCCATTCAGCCAACTCTGCTTCTGCGCCTTCGTTATCGAGGAAGAACTCCAATGGACCAGATAGGAGATTGAGATTTACAACACTTTCTGAAGGAAGGAGTAAGAGGAGGAAAGTCATCGAAGATGATGATGATAATGGAGAAGGGGATGAGAGTGGGAAGGAAAGGACGGGTTGGGAAGCGTTAAGATCTGATCCTGGAACTCCAAATATCAGTGAAACGTGAATTGTTTTTCTATCATCTACGACTTCTTTCCCACACCTACAAATCACTGACCTCAGAAAGATCTTCCCTCCCCTCCATAGTGCGGCGCAAATCCGACGTACCCTCTCTCTTGCCTCTCTTACCTACCTCCATTCCCAACTTATCACCCACCCTCCCACCACTGTCTTAACCAACGTAACCCAGCATACCAAAACCCTCGTTTGGCGATCCCCACGTGAAGCTCGTAAACTCCCACAAGACGCAGAGAGAGCATTGGTATTGGCTCTGAGAAGGGGAATTAGGTCAGGTGTATTGGGATGGGGAGTTAGAGCTGGAGTTGGAGTCGTGCTGGCTGTTGTGAATGCTTTGAGGAGGAGGTGAGTGGGAGAAGCTGAGGATGTTGAAGTCATCGATTGGTGGAGCTGATAAATGGCTGATGGATAGGAGGTTCAAGTGGATGTTGGTGAGGATGGCGTTATTCGGTGCTGAACCGTTTAGGTTTGCTGCTATGATTGGTATGTCTCGATCTTCCTTCCTTCTTTTCTGCCTTGACAAGACCTATTAATTGAATGCGATTGCTCAAAATTGATTCCATAAGGGACATTCACATTCCTCAACACATTGACTCTCCATCTCCTTCGTCTTGCTCCTCCGTACTCCTACCTCTCTCGTCGTCTCTCTCACTTCTACAGATCAATCCGTACCGGATCATTCACACCTCCAACGTTCGGACCACCTGAGCGATATACCGGCGCTTTGGAATTGGCTCATGTAGAGATCGATGAGGAGTATGAGGAGGAGGAGGGGTACTATGAGGAAGATAATGGAGAGAGAAGATGGCAGGCTGCGGTGGCTGGCGCAGTGGGCAGTTTGGGTTTGTTATGGGAAGAGAAGGGTCGAAGGGTTGGAGTTGCACAACAGTAAGTTCGCTTTTGCGCTCTATCACCTTCTTCGAAGACCTTGCATTTCTCAACCTAGTTTTATCATACAGGATGTTCGTTCGTGGTCTCCAAGCGTCATACAACACTTTCTCCCTCCGAACGGGATTTGAAATTCCTTATGGAGATTTGATTGTTTTCGGTTTCTGTTGCGGTCAGATCATGTTTGCGTTTTTGATGTCTCCAGAGACGATACCTGTCGAGTATAACAGTTGGTGAGTAGAACAAAAGTAAATAACGATGTCTGGGAGACGTTGGTTGGGCTTATCGTCCGCTTGTGGCTTTGGTGGGAGGGAATAGGATCCTCAAAGCGAGTCATGCAGAACCTGCTGCTATCCCATTCAATAGACAATTAGAACGACAAGGAGTGGTGGATGTTTTGATGTTGCAAAAGGCTTTAAGTAACAAGGTGCGATGGGGGGGGGGGGGGGTTTATCAAGAGTGGTACATGATGCTGATATTAGATCCGCTCAGCGTATCACCCCACACAATGCTACAGACATTCAACAGATCATCGAAAGAGCTAAAGAAGGAATCGCACCTCACGTATTGCCATGGTAGGCCCGAACCTCATCTAATTGCCTGCAATCTCAAAGTTGATGTCGATACGGTTGGATCAGCTCCGTCGTTCATCCCTGGCACGATTCATGTCGAGCAGTTCCATTCGAACGATTCTTTACTGTCGTGGTAGGTCTACCTCCTGTCTTTTATTCACATCAATCTGGTTAATACTGACGGACCGTATCCCATAGCGCTTCATGCTCCCTGCATACGCTGCCCTTCACTTAATCCCCATGCTCATTCTCCGTCGCAAACATGTTCAACGTGATCCTTTGGGGATGCTGGGACGAGCATTAAAAGGCACACTACGAAGTTCAAGTTTCTTAGGGGTTTTCGTCGTGATATTTCATAGTAAGTGCTCCTTTCGTCGGTAGTGATATGACCGCAACTGAACATCGGATCTGTAGCTATACTGTGCCTCAGAACGAACATCGTCGAAGGTCACGTCAAATTCTTCAACATGCCTCTTCCAGGGTGGTTGACGAGGTTGTTCAAGAAGAGGCAAAGCTTCTGGCTAATGGGGTTTGCAACTTGCTTGAGTCTTTTAGTCGAGGAGAAGGTGAGTTCGATGTGGATCATCTAGGGTGATGCAAGGATCTCATGTTATCGCCTGGTAATTCAGAAACGTCGCGCTGAGCTTGGTAAATCCAAACTTCCGATTGTACATAAACCCCCTTTACATCTCGACTGAACATCCTTCCCAAACGCAGCCATGTACGTCCTTCCCCGGGGCTTGGAATCCGCTTGGTCATCCGCACGACGACGATCATGGCTGCCTATCGTCCCATTCGGGGAGACATTGATGGGTATGGTGGCCATGGGGATGGTTATGGATGCTTACAAGGTGAGTGGGAGAGGGCGATCGTGATTTTCGTCTGCTGATGGATTGATGTCTTGCGAACGGCAGCATGAACCAAAGGCTTTGTCGTCATTACTCAGAGGAGTGATTTATCAGTTGATAGGGCCACCATGAATTGTTATTTCTACTAATTGTTTGGACCTCGCATCTAATCGGAAGGGCCAGTCCACCGGAAACTATGCTCACGCCTCCATTGCCCTCGTCCTTTTGGCAACGGTAACTTCCTCGATCATCCGAGGCTCCTGCCAATCGCTGAGGTATCTATCATCCCCTCGAATGATCCAGGTATGAGCGAGTTGTATCTCACCCACGAGCGCGCATTGTGACCTTTGGCTCGATGCCTTCAGGCATAGGAGCTTCAAGGCAGTTGTGCAGCATGAGACGTCCCTGTTGATGGAATGTTTCACAGTGAGGCGATGGTCACAAAGAAAAACGCCATCAGCGGTTCTACCACTACATCATGAATGGGAACCAAATGGAGACCGATAGAATACGTGAAAGAGTTGAGATATGCATGTCAGACCCCAGATATGCCTACAGACTTTCCATCAATACATCGAGGTTCTCCGGCGTAGTATACACCTTCAACCATCCATTCCATCTCTCATCCCAAGGCACCTCGCTACCCTTCTTGACGATCTCGTAACCTTCTGCTTGCTTAATCCAAAGGAACTCCTTATCCTGCCTCTCTTTGCGGAGATCTGCCTCGCTTGGAGGTGGCTTGGATACCTCCGCCGAGGTAGGTTCTCTGCCTGCAGCTAATTCCCGTGTAGCTTGTAGCTTCGGCTTCAACTTGTTATCGTAGTACTCGGTCCTGTTCTTATCGATCCGAGATACAGTGTCCTTGAAATCTTTCTTGTAATAACCCTCCTCTATGATGTCGAAATCAAGATCACTAGTTGGCATCTTCACATCCGAGCCAGTCGCTGTATCAGATGGCAAAGCCAATGCCTCATCTTCCCTCGCTTCTCTACCGACGAAATCCCTCTGGCCTCCGAGGATCAACTTCAAAGCCGCTTCACCGCCTTCTTTCACTTTATAATGCTCCGTGAAGAGTCCGATGGCCATGTGCGGTAACTGCTTGAATCCGAGGTTGTTGATCCACGGGACGATGAGCATTGGTGGCTGCGGTGGAAGAGGGGAAGGTGGAGCGTTCATTTCAGGAGTGATATGTGTTTCGGGGTCTATTGCGGGTACCGAAGGAGTTGTGGTCACGGGAGCGGTGGTGTTTTGGAGGGTATGTTTCCGTAGTTGACCCAATCCACCGAGGAGCCCACCGGAGGATGCGGGTGCAGGTGCAGGTGGAGGAGTTGAAACGGTAGCAGCTTCAATAGCATCACCCATCATTACGTCCTCTTCTCTAGGTCTCTCTTCAAACACACCATCAAACTCCAATTTCCTCTCCACGTCACCTTCCCTATCGACTTTGTAAACAGGCCCCATCCATCCTCTCTTCAATCCTTCCATGTACTCCTTCAAGGTATGTCGTCCGATGATGACTACGCCATCTTCGACTTGTCGCTGTACCTTTTGCTCAGGTGTGAGTTGGCCTGGGACACCTGATGCAGGGGCAATAGGAACAGGTTCAAGTCCGAGGGCTTGTCTTCGCCGTGCTAGGATTTTGTCTTGTAGGAGACGAGTGAGGGAACCGTATTGTCCGGTGGCGACGAGATCGTAGTCGACGGCCGCTGCTACAAGGACCGGCTGTATATCCACATTACATGTAAGCTCTCATTCGGGAATATTCCTCAATCCACGCGGGCTCACCTTCAAATACCGCTTGAAGTATTGCAATCCCCTTTCATAATCGTCATCCTCCGGCCACTTTGCCGCATAAACCGTCACCTTCCTCGGATGACCCAAGCTACTGTTCATCGGTTCTTCCGCCAAATGCTTGACTTTGTCGATATATTCCTGCCTGAGCTTAGAGCATTTCCTCCTATCGTCGTAGTACAAGTAAGCCGTCCCACCGACGATTGTCAGGAAGATCGACCAGTTCCGAGAAGGAAGACGAGGTCGCCATTTGAGGACGGAAGGTGGGAGACCTGTGTATTGGAGGACAGACATCGTGCCGCTGAGTGGGACTTTGGAGGTCGACGCCAAGGGAGCTGCAGGAGCTGAATGGGCAGCGATAGAAGGGATAGGAGGAGCACCTGATGGTGTTGGTGGTGGTGGTGGTGGTGTTCCCGACATGCTAGGGTGAAGGATGAGTTGTTGTTGAGCGAAATACCTCGAAGCATATAGGTTGCATCCAACTTTTGGGCAGTGAATTATATTCACGTGACCTGGACGCGCGGTAATGCTGTAGCCCGGTCTGTCACCAACATCACTCTGAGCTTCAACCGTCACCTCCGACGGCTTCCTCGCCATCGCTGTCGTCGTGCCATCCCTCCTGCCGTCCACCTCCCTTTCCTGCATCGCCTTCGAAGATGCATCCTCATCTGCCCGATCAATTCACGATGCAGACATATCGAGCGAAACGTGATTCTCAACATCGCAGTGTGTTGGAGAGTTATACCATCTTAGGGTTCATCTCGAGTGGTGAGCTTGGGGTCGAGCTGGGATGCGATGGTAAGATGGTTACTAACGAGCTTTTATTCGTCACAACAGGAACATACGGTCGTGTTTACATGGCACAACTCAAGCCTCCACCCCCAGGAACAACTCATTCCCATCGACCTGGAGATCTTCCCTCTCTCCCTCCAACCACTACTGTGGCCACCACAACGACTGCTCCTACCACAACGACTGCTCCTACCACAATGTCCAACAATGTCTCAAACCTTTCCACCATCATACCGGCTCAATACTATGCCATCAAGAAATTCAAACCCGATAAAGAAGGTGAAACGATCACATATACCGGGATATCACAAAGTGCCATTCGAGAGATCGGACTGAATCGAGAGTTGAGTTGTGCGAGGGGTTGTAGGTGTGTAAGACGGATAAGACGGCCCGCAAATGGTGGAGAAGAGAGAGAAGAAGAGAGAGAAAGCAAGAAGAGGAAATTGAGCAAGGACGAGGAGGTAGAGGAATTACACAGGTATAGACATTCCAGAGCTGCCCTGTGTTCCAATCTGGTGGCATTGAAGGAGGTAATCTTGGAGGACAAGAGTATATACATGGTGTTTGAATACGCTGAACATGACTTTCTGGTGAGTTTCTTGCTGTCGTCTTGTCGCAAATAGAGTGACCGACAACTGAACCTTCGGCTCAAATACGATCTTTCCTTAGCAAATCATCCACCATCACTCCCAAACCCTTCGCCAATCTATACCACCTCGAACCATCAAATCTCTCCTTCATCAACTCCTCCTCGGGACCTACTATCTTCACTCCAATTGGATCCTACATCGAGATCTGAAACCCGCAAACATCCTGGTGACTTCCCGTGGCGTCGTCAAGATCGGTGATCTTGGACTGGCGAGATCGAATCGAAATCCATTACAGGCATTGTGGAATGGAGACAAGGTTGTAGTTACGATTTGGTATAGGAGTCCTGAGTTATTATTGGGTGCCAGGCATTACACTGCTGCTATAGGTGAGATCCAATCCTGGTATGTACGCTCGATGTCCGCATTTTCTAACCTAAGAACAATCCATAGACCTCTGGGCCATAGGATGCATCTACGCCGAACTTCTCGCCCTTCGCCCTATTTTCAAAGGTGAAGAAGCCAAGATGGGCGATCAACTGAATTCAGGCAAAAACGTCGCTGCGGCAGCAGCGGCCGCTGGGTTGTTGGCGGGTGCCGCTGGTGGGATGACTTTGAAGAATCTACCGTTTCAAAGCGATCAGATGGGGAAAATTGTTGATGTTTTGGGTAGTCCGGACAGTGAGCTATTGACTGGAGGTGTGATGACAGTTGGAAACTGATGATTATGAGAATTGTTGTAGAGGAACGATGGCCGGATATCGTTCATATGCCGGAATACAACCAATACCTCCGGCAGGATAGGTGCGCTCATCCGGCTTCCATACTGTCCTACTTTCTATGTGATTGACTTGCTATAAATCTCAACAGACGGTCCTCAACGTTCGCACATTGGTTTGGAGTCCGTTCTCGCTCAGCTATAGGGTACAGTCTTCTCAGTCAGCTATTCGAGTACGATCCGATGAAACGCATCACGGCGAAGAAGGCTTTGGATCATCCGTTCTTCACTGAGGAAGATCCTGGTCCGATGAGCAAGTAAGTAGGCGGGTAGAGTTCGTCAACCTGATGCTCTACTGATATATCCAAGCACTATCAGTGCGTTCGCCGGCAGCGAGTTCACCTACCCTGCAAGGAGGGTTTCACATGAGGATAACGGTGATGCCAAAATGGGAAGGTAAGTTGCGAATGAATCTGTCGTGACTGAAGGCCCCGGCTGAAGTTCCCTGGTCTGACTACTAGCCAACCTCCAACGCTGCAACAAGCCACAGCTCATCGAAATGGTGTCGGCTCATTCCGACCCGGTATCGGGTCGGCCGGGGCGAGCGCCAGTGTGGGCGTGGGTACGGGTCAAGCTATGAATCAGTCGATAGCGACAAGAAAACGAACCAGGATGGGGAAGTGAGCGTCGTACGTTGTATCGTTATAAAGCAGAATAAGTTGTATACATTACGCCTCGCTCGTGTTCTCTCGGAGGAACCTCTCATATGTTTGCCATCCATCCTGACCATGCCACATATCCCTGAGCTATAATGCAAGCAAGACAGTCAGTCAATCAACCAACTTGTATTACACCATCACACCAACCTTCTCAATTGTGAGGAAGCCATGTTGTTCTGGTGTCCAACCAGGAACCACTACTTCGCTGATCAGACACCCAACCCTCTCTGGATCGATGTGACCAGATCGTACTGCCTCTAGGTCTTCAGCAGGGATTTCCGACGCCTTCCACCACCCTCCTGGAACATAAAGTTGAAGGACCTCTCCAGCGGAGATGTTGGATCCCATCATGATCCGTTTGACGGTTGGCGGAGAGGAATCAGACGATGCTTTGATCAAGGTGTATAGAGAGCGACCCGAGTGATGGGTGTGGAAGGTCTGTTGCGGCAGGGTCAGAGAGAGGGCCAACAGAGATGACGAACAGCTGTTACGCTAAGTTACGGGGTCTAGTGAACGTGCGTAACAACAACAGAACGCACTGCATGTTTGTTCGAGTGCATTCCACCTCGAGCCGATTTCGGCGAGAGGAGATAGTAGATCTGCGTGGCATCAGAGCGACCATCTGCTTGACATATTGCGGTCTCAAAAAAAGTACTTCGACTCTCATCATGCCATTCACTCACTTCCTTCTAGCACCTCTGTCTGCTTAAAGTACCCGCCTTCAAAGTGTTCCTCAAGGCCAAGGGTAGAGATGAGCTCTGAGTTGGAGACGGGGTAGACGTAGAGCGACATTGGGGTGATGTAGGGTTGGAGATTCGAGACGTGCTTGCTTGAAGTGGAATTGATGTTTGACTTGCATTCTATAACCTCGCTGTGTCTCTATCTAATCTCCGATTGCTTCCATTTGGGGCTCCGCCATGCTTTAGCCGCCGTGACCTGGCAGAGACATGTGCATGAGGGCAAGAGAAGAACGATTACAACAAACACGCTCCTTCCTCTAATGCAACGATCCTGCAGCCTCTAAAATCCTCACCACTTCCACTGCTTCAACGGGTCCACCTCCCTTACCAACGCCGAGACCAACGCGTTCAAAGTCGTTCGAACCGGCGAGCACCCGTGTTACGTCGAGACCTTTGTCGTCAGTTGAAAGGTCGAGGAACCGTTTGACGCTGCGAGACCAATCATCAGCACGGAGTTGAAATCCTGAAGCGCAATGTTACTCACAAGTCCCCATCGATGAACCCCAGAGTATTTCGCGGTTTGCCACTGCCCTCGGTATGAATTTCACGGTATCTAGACGAGCGAGATCACTTGAGTCAGCCCGACTGAGCCCTGACACAACATTCATTATGGGCCACTCACGCTCGCCAGGTGATTCCAGGTCCAGAGCACACCTCATCCATGTTCCTCTGCAAATCACTCAAGATCTTACTCTCCGTATCACCCAGGTCAGCCACGACCCCAAGGGCTCCTGACGTGGTGGCGAACAGGACCTCTGGGCGGATGACCTCACGCTTGGCGTACGAGGGAGCGAAGGTACCTAACGATAGAACAAGGTTAGGAAACAAAGGGCGAAAAGAGACAGACAGCCTGCTTACCTTTTCTGAACCTAGCAGCGGTCTCGTGCAGGGCAATGCCTGCTGCATTTTCGAGGTGATTATCCTTGTGCCGAATTGTGAGGAGGTTATAGCTCGTCTGTAGTGGGTACAATCGTTGGTTGAGATTACATGCTGGACAACGACCGAAGAACGACCACTCACATCTGCAAAGATCACTCCTCCGCCCTGACTTTCCAGTTCCTCCATCGTCAAAACCCAATGAGGTTTGATATCTCTGCCCACATCCTGTAACTCCCCTTTCCCATTTCTCTCAAGCGCGAAGACACTACGCATTCCATCTCCAACGTGAAGACGTTCCTTTATCGTCCCGTCTCGTTGGGATATTTGCTGCACCGTGAGGCAGGAAGCGAAGAAGGCGTTGCCCCATGACGATGTGAGGGTTAGGGCGGATTGAGGGTCAGAAGCCAAAGAAGAGAACGAGAGCAATTCGACCTGAACGTTCAGATGGTAAGACTCTAGACTCAGAACGACAGGGAGCCTATGAACGCACTCTATTGTCGACAGCAACAACCAGCTGATCCCAAATCGCCTTCGAATCACGCACAGGTCCACCAACATCCATTTCAGCGACAGGGTCCAGCTTGTAGCCGAAAGTTTCATCGTTGACCCCCTCAATTAGCCGGACGAAGCCACGCGGCACGCTGTTTACGTCCGTCGGGATAGCGGGCAGGACTGTGCCAAGGGAGAAGTATGTTCGGTCACTCAGAGTGACAAGGTTGAGAGAGACGACTTCCTCGCGGGGTGGAAGGGGTATCTCAGCAACAGCTATGAGGGCAAGTAGGTCAGGTACCGTCCAGGTGGGGCACGCCTTCCGAGGCAACTACTCACGCCTCAGATTCGTATCATCATACAGCCTGAAAAAACTTGACCTCTCCTCATTACCCAGCTCGAGCTCGAGAGTCGTCCTGTTTATGGATACGCCGTAGGCTTGCAACCCGCGGTGGTGAGCGATGCCGACCGGAGTATCATAGCCGAGTTCGACCTTGCGCATCTGTAGTTGTTTCAAGCTAGTGACCTGCTTCACAATGAGACCCTCTGCCGATGCTAGAACAATACACGAGCCGATCGAGGGCAAGTGGAGCGAAGTGACGGCGGTGACACCCTGGAAATCGGAAGCTGATATCAGCAACCGCGTTTTAAGAATACCTCTCTGTCCTCACTTTTCCGCTGATAGAAGAGGCTAGCATGCGACCTCGTTCGCTATAAATTACTGACACGCGCTCTGCGAGGGCCACGATCTGCTTGCCACCTTCGATTTCCAGTTCCACAGAGCAGGAAGCGAGTAACAAAGGCTCAATGCCCAGAGTCAACACCCTTCTAGCACCCAGCTCAGGGCCGTCAGGGCTCTTGATGTCGTACGTAACGAGTGTTCCATTTCCCAACCCCACGAGGACTTGCGAATCGTGTATGCGCACTGACACTGGGTGTGAGTTCTCGTATTTAGGCTCGCCGACCATTCGCAAATCGGGCATAGCGAATAGGGAGACTTCGTTTGAACCCCATCGACAGATGGCCACGAGAGGCTGAGCGGAGCCATCGATGAGTCCAGCGGCGAGACAAGACACCTCGCAGAGGGCATCACTTTTTGAGGCCATGGCAGCGCTGGAGATTGCGAATAGTAAGCGTGATTATGAACTCTAAGAACCTGGCCCTGATCTCGTCACTCACTTCTGAATGCTGCCGTCCTCTGCCATGGTCAGAGTGTACAGCTCTCCCTTCCCAGTTGCCAGAACAACATAAGGCGTCGCGAACGTCGCTTGTACCAGTTCATCACCTTCATGGTCCTGTGACCATCTTCCGCACTCTTCACCTGTTTGCGTATTGATTGCGTGAACGGCAACGTTGGTAACCTGGATGAGAACGAAATCCCACATGGGGGCTACAGCGATGGTTCGATGCATCGTGGACGCTTTAGCTAGTCGGTCGGACACAGGTCGGAGTGAAAATTCTCCGGCGGTGCTTGCATCGATCTGAAAAATTCGAGTGGTGGACAACGATGAAGCGAAAAGTAGATGTAGGCTAAGGCTGTTGTGAGAGGTTCAAATTGTGTTTCCACGAGTATACGCCTGGTTTCAACTCACGACTTTGATTGCACTGTGTACAGGTCAGTAACGTCTTCCAACCCTTCGATGACAGCGAGGTCATTAGTCCCCAACCCACTCCGAATGGTCCTCAACGACCCTGTGGAGGACAACCCTGACGCGGTCACGAGCTGTGACTGACTCGCGATGTTTTCCCCATCAGCCACGGGAGAGCACCAAGAAAAAGTCCTCCCCTACATAGACTCACGCTTCCACCACCCTCATCATCCACCACACAGAAATCATTGACAGGTCCAATGTTGCTCAAATTCTCCAACACCTGGAATAAAGCCGCTTCTTCATCGACCTGCATTGAATCGTCTTGTTTGGCTTTACCTTTTGAGGAGGGAGATTCGATCGCGATGAGTTGAGAATCACCGCATTGAGAGGCAATGAAGATGTAAGGCCCATCAATGTGGCAAATTGCGGTGGGAGCGGATGTCTGATATGACTTTCCTTAGCGTGGGTTTCATATCAAGCTGTCACACAACCCCAACCATCCACTCACCACTCCCATCGAAGAAACAATCGCTGAATCCTTTTTTCCAATCTCGAATTGTATCATCGTCAACTTCCCAAAATCATCACCCAAGAACAAAGCTTGTTTCCCGTCATCTGATGAAATGACCGTTGCGCTACCACACCAAACTCTT